>LPNX010826296.1:0-17854 GCA_001517045.1 Pseudotsuga menziesii | reverse complement strand
AAAAAATGTAGTAGTGCAAGATGGATGCAATATTAGACGCAATACTAAATGCAAAACATGATGTAAGAGTGGACCTCACACCAAACACAAAAGTGGACGCAAAATCTGACCTTATGTCAGACGCAAATGTGGACACAAAAATGGATGTCACACTAAACGTAAAATTGGATGCAAAAAGAGACTCAACACTAGACACAATTAATGACTCAAAACTAGATGTCATAATAGGTCCAAAACTAGACGCAACAATAGATGAAAAAGTGGATTCCTAACTAGATGTAAAATTGGACATTAAATTGACCATAAAATATGGTGTATCGATGGACATAAAACTAGGCGTAACACTAGGTGCAAAACTGGAAGAAACATTTGGCGCAAACAAAAACTTAAAATGAGACACAATTTTAGATGCAAGACGGGACAAAACATTGGATGTAAAACTAGACGTAATATTGAATGCAAGATGGGATGCAACATTGGACACACAACTAGATGCAATATTAGATACAAACATGGGCGTAAAACTAGGCACACCACTAGGCGCAACACTGGGTACAAAATTGGGCTCAAGCATAGATGCAGAAAAAGACATCAATTGGGATGCAACACTAGGTGCAAACCTAGATGCAAAATATGACGTAAAACGAGATGAAACATTTGGCATAAACATGGATACAAAAAAATACGTAAAACAAGATACAAAATTAGATGCAAATGGGGATGCAACATTATAAGTAAATTTGGATGCAAAACTAGATGCAATATTGGGCCTAAAATTGGATGCAAACCTAGATGCAGAATTGGACACATAATTTTATGTAAAACATGGTGCAAAGTTGGGTGCAAGACTCGATGAAAAACTAGGAGCAAAAAAAGATGCAACATTGGATGCAAAAATGAGCGTGAAACTGGGTGCAAACAAGGATGTAACAAAGGACACAAAAAAAGATGCAATAGAAGTTGAAAAATTGGGCGCAAATAAAGGCGTAACATTAGATGCAAAAAATTGGGTGCAAAAATGGACACAAAAATGGATGTTAAAAAGGACGGAAAAAAAGATGCAATAGACGGCGCTTTACGAAAATGTACAATAGCGCTTGGTTTAGCGCCGGATTGTTCACCACAATTAGGAAAAAAATTACACTAAAATCTGGCGTTAAATTCGACGCTAAATCTAGTTTTTGTTGTAGTGTATGAAACTACAAGTATTATCATATACAGATTTAATTAAAAGAAAAGAATAAGTGAGTGCATGAATTGGAAAAAAAATAGCAACTAACTACTAACTAGGTTTAGGCTCTCCAAAATTGTGAAAATTGCATTTGAAACTACGAGTATTATCATACACAGATTTATTTAAAAGAAAGAATAAGTGAGTGGATGAACTGGAAAAAAAATAGCAACTAACTACTAACTAGGTTTAGGCTCTACAAAACGGTCAAACTTGCATTTGACTAAGATACTATGAACTACGGCCAAGTAGGTTTAATTTCACCAAAACTGACAAAATTGCATTTGACTCCGAGGTTTAAGCTCACCAAAACCGTAAAACTTGCATTTGAGAAAGATGTGGCAAAATACTGTCAATGAATGAATGACATGTAAGGTATGAAAAACTGAGGGTTTCATTCCTATCTGATAGGTTGCCAAAATTATTTTGAGCATGGAATAGCTTCGGGAAAAAATCCCACCAGCAAAATACTGTGAAGATTGTGCCGCTCTGAACCAACCCAAATGCTATAAAAATGGATCGAAGTTCTGGATGACCACGAGCTTTGACATGCTGGATTGAAAAATGGATCAAAGATAGGGATCCCTGGAAGTTTTACTTGTTAGAAAGATACAAGATTAACTACACTTCACAATTAAAAAAACGCCATAGATACCAATAGTACAGGTTTCACGGTGGTGGAAAAATAATTAGTGAATAATCTTTCAGCCACAAAACTTCAAAATAAATAAAAATTGCCATATATACCTGTTCTACGCTTCACGATCATGGAAAAAATAATTAATGAATCAACAACAACAGAAAATTCAAAATCAAACAAATAGCAGCAGAGACATGGTCAACACGCAGACATGTTGACGATTCGTACAAATCTAAAGTGCTAGAGAATACCAGTCGCTCCTAAAATGAGGACTGGTTCTACAACTTTGAATACTCCTGTAACAATATGAATCAATCACTCTGAAAGAACTATGACCACCACTGAGAGGATGGCGTTTCGATCATCCAATTCCTTGAAGAAACTTTCAAGGTATGAGAGGTAGTAAAACCGAGATCATGGCTGGTTGTATTTCCGTCCCTGGCTGGTGATCAAGAAAGATATATGCAACTGGATAAATCAACCAATCAATCAATAGATTTAAACTATCAAGGTGTTTTAGTTCGTAATATTTTAATTTTGTTTACCAGCAAGTGGTAGAAAATCACCTTCTCCTTTTCCTATATGGTCTCAAGCTTCGGTCTCCAGCATGGGCCTCTTCCAACTGACACATATTTTTGTTCAATTCCTTCACCGTCTAAGGATACAGGGATAACCAAGTCAGACACTCTCAGCCTCACGTGCATTTCCTTTCCAAGGTTTCTCAGCCTCAGCACAGTTACATGAAAATCCTCCAGCCAATCCCATAACATTTTGTATCGTGGGATGTTCCATTCAAAATGCAAATAAATAGCTGTCAAGTTCCAACAAAAATAGTTGTACTATTTTTCTTCAATTCCTTCACCCACGTATTCATTCTTATAAATAGCACAGCCTCTTGATTCTTGCATTTCCATGCCTTTATTTTTCATAAAGAAAAAAAAGATATGGCCAAGTCTTTCATGGAGTTGCATTTCAAAAAGAAAACAAGAAGGATTGACAAATCACTAACAGTGGGAAGTATCGGAAGAATTGGAAAAATCGTGGAAAAATTCATTGGGCATTCAGTCTCAGATAATTACAACCATTTCGCCCGACCAAGAACATAAGGTAGGAAACCCTACCTTGCTCGCTTCACACAATGGAACGTCCCTCTGCTCTCTGCAAGCCGTTTGAGATAGAAAAAAATGACCAGGGCCGAGGCCCATCAGAGTGTTGAGAGAATTTGTTACAAAACTCAACATTGATGATCTAGCGGGTCATGCACGTAAAGAGAAGTTGGAGAAGTTGGTATGCTCCAGAGGCAAAGGCTGGAGACCAGACGCTTTAGACCATTTTGGAAGATATCCATTAATGAATTGCAGCGTTGGGAAGTCAAGTCAATTTTGCAGGCTAGGCCTCTTGATCTCCAGTATGCACCCTATTCTATTAAAAAACAAGTATCTAGAGACTTTATTTTCTGTTTATGTTTCTAAACAAGTACCGTATGGTACTTGTTTAGAAACATAAACAGAAAATAAAGTCTCCAGATACTTGTTTTTGTTTTTTAATAGAATAGGGAGCAGACGGGAGATCTAGACGCCTCGTGTGCAAATTGACTACCCAACACTGCAATTCGGTATTGGATATCTTCAAAAATGGTCTCAGCATTGGCCTTTGGAGCCTACCCACTTCTCGCGACGTGCATGGCCCCGTCCATCATCAACGTTGAGCTTTGTAACAAATTCTCTGGACACTCTGATCCAGCCCCGGCCCTCGTCATTTCTCTCTATCTCAAACTACTCGTAGAGAGCAAGGTAACATGTTATTGGTTCAGCTGAATGGCCGTAATTATCTGCCATATGTACAATGTTTGAGACTCAATGCTCAGCGAATTTTTCATGGAAATTTTCCACACTTTTCTATATTTACCACTGTTACTGGTTTGTCAATCCTTCTTGTTAAAATGCAACACCATGAAACACTCGGCCATATCTTTTCTTTTTTTATGAAAAATATAGTCATGGAAATGCAAGAATCAAGAGGCTGGGTTATTTAATCGAACAAAACTAGTACAGCTATTTTCGTTTGACGTTGATAGCTATTTATTTGCATTTTGCATTTTGGATGGAACATCCCACGATACAAAATGTGATGGGACTCATGTAATCGCGCTGAGGCTGAGCAACCTTGGAAAGGAAACGCACGTGATTATCCCTCTATCCTTAGTGGGTGAAGGAATTGAAAAAATATGTGAAGGCTGTGTTTCAGGGTTGGTTGGTTCTTAAAATTGAGCTTGTGTTTCCGGATTGGTTGATAACAAGGGAAGAAAGATATGAGCAACTATTCATGTTTCTTAGCATTGCACAGAAAAACAACAAGGATGATAAATCGATGGAGCAGATCCAATCAAATAGAAGTGTTGAATTCCTTCATAAACCAACAAGGATTATGATTGTCCATTTCATCAAATATCGGATCAATCCCTTTGACTAACACCCCATTTGTATTTTCGTCCCTGGTTGGTTGTTAACAAGGGAAGAGATATATGTGCCACTATGCGTCTTTCGTAGCGTTGCACATTAAAAAAAACAAGGAGGAAAAATTGATTGTCCATTTCATCAAATATCGGATCAATCCCTTTAACTAACACCCCATTTGTATTTTCGTCCCTGGTTGGTTGATAACAAGGGAAGAGATATATGTGCCACTATGCGTCTTTCGTAGCGTTGAACATTAAAAAAAACAAGGAGGAAAAATCGATGGATCTGTTCCAATAGTGGAATAGAAGCGTTCAAATCTTTCATATAACACTCAGCCTCGGTCAAATTGTCCAGGAAATCCAATTTCTGCGACTTTGACTCCTACATTGTCTGTGTTATCCATCCTCTGGCTGGCTTTGGCAGAGATGAAAAACTGCTCTCGCATAACAAAATACTTGGTGCCTACCTATTGTTAATAATTTTGAGAAATCGCAGTGGCAGGCATCAATTCTCTGTGGTATGTAGGAGGAGTCAGAGTGGCAAACTCAATGCTCAGGAAATTTTTGGACGGTTTGATTGTCTCTTAGTTCCAGTCATCTGAGCTGGAAATTCTAGCGCATGTCTTTCCTTGGCTTATGACATACCAGGATTACGACACAACGCTCTATTTAAAGGGAATAATAGATTGGTCAATGAATTGGCGGCTAGGTTTCAGCCGTCTTATGAAAAAAAAATAGTTTTAAGGTCAACAACATGGTCACCTCAACAATATGGTCAAACTTGCATTTGTGTTTTGATAAAGAATATGGTCAAACTAACTTGTATTTGTGGTTTCAAAAAATTGGAAAAGTCAGCTTTCTTATTTTGTAAAATAGAAATATAATTATGTTTTAATTTCAATTTAAATGGTGAAAATAGACTTCTTACTTTTGAAAATATTTAACATATTCAAAATTCCAAAAACTTGATAACTGTAATTTACTTAAATTTTAAAAAATTCCAACTACATTATATTAAAATTGTGCCTAAAAAATAAAAAAATCAAACTATTTCAATCCAATTCATGGAATTTTTAAACTATTCAACTGGAAACCACGGTTAACCACTGAATGTGATATTGATTTAAGGTTTTTAGCCATTTTCAGTTGAGATAGCTCCATGAATTGTATATTGAAAAGTAGGTGGTCATACGGTCAACAATTGCTTTAATTTAGTTGTCTGATTTTGTTTGAAATTCAGTGTTTTATAATAAATTTATTTATATATCTATAATCCTATAAGCCTATTTGGGTTTGACCAAAATTTGATTGAGTTTTCTAATTTAAAGATATATGCAAATTCAATAGATGCTAATGGAGTAAGCTAATATTTAGAGATTTGCATTTTCTTCTAGGTTTTAGTAGGAATCTAAAAACACTAAAATGGCTGGATTATGCAATTTTAGCAACCCAATGCTACTATTTCAACAATTCCTGTCGGGTTTTACTTAGAAAATCGAGTGGAATACTAATGCAAATCCTCAAAACATTAGGCGGATGTTAATGTTTTCCATTTCTATCATGGATTTCAACTTTGGTTAATTTAAGATAATCAAACAACGATAATCAAGTAGAGAGGCCCTCTAAATCAAGGGAACTATTTAAACATAATCTTTCTCAAGGGAATGAGAGAAACGATCGAGGGTTCTTTATGCATGTGTAAGTTACGAGACACCTACTTCAATGCACATGGAAAATAAGTCAATCAATCTGAAGTAAGCCTTTCATTATTTGGTTTGTATGCATGTTATTGAATTATTATATTATTTCATCATTTGTTGGGGAAATTTGTATATTATATTTACAGGTGTTTATATTTTAGAATTTGGGGTGGACTATTACGTATTGTTTTTCTTAGATTGAATAAAGATGAGACAAGTGTACTCTTGAAATTGATTTTATAAGCATAGTTCTAAATTCGAAATAAAAAATTATATAAAAAAAGAAATAAGTGCTCTTTCACAATGAAGAGTGTCAAATACTTGGGATATGTGATCAACTCACCACGAATTCAAATCAACCCATAAAAGATAAAATTCTTGAGCGAATGGACGACTCCAAGAAACATTCATGAGCTAAGGAGTTTCCTTGGTATAGAAATTTTCTATTGTTTTCAATGACTACATGAAAGAGAATTTGCTTTGCAAGATAGGACAACTTTGTGTACATATAGATGAACACATACATAAGCTCATTTGGGATGCATACATCAAATAAACAATAGATCATTTTAAAGTGTAGAATATTGTTGCAACACCTCCTAAGTATTTTTAATATCCTTCACTCAAGACGTATGACGACAAGTATATCAAGTCTTTTGTGGTTTGTTCCATCATAAAGCCATTGAATCAATGAAAATGCTTGGATACACCCTTTCCCATTTGAATTCAACCATGGGAATCCATTTCCTTGGAATACTTTCTTGGATATCCTTTCAGCAAAAACCCAACATGATACAATCTTTGTAGTGGTTTATAAGCTCTCTAAAATTGTTTTTTTTCATTCCCTGCAAAAAGACTATGATAATACAAAAGTATGCTTAGTTCTTCTTTAAGGATGTTTGGAAAATTTATGGCTTAGCGACTAAAATAGTATCTAACAAACATTCCATATTTATCAGCACTTTATTGAAAACACTAGGGTAGCAACTCGACACACAACTATCTGGGTCGATTATATTCCATGCTCAGACCAATGGACAAAAAAAAGTTGTGTCCATAATTGGTGGTAGAGTTGATTTGCATGAAAAACAAAAACAGTGCAAAACATGGGATGGAAGTTTCTTATACATTCATCATAGCTATAATCAAGAACACCGTCACAATTCTCTAGGAAAGAGTATGTTTGAAGTCTATTATGGATTTCATCCCCTGATGTCTATTGACTTAATAAATCAACTGAAAAGTTTGAACGAGATAGAACATGAACAACAAGAAATTGAAAAATCACACAATGCTAAAGATATGGATTATGCGATCAACAAATAAGCATGAGAGATGTAATATTGAGCTAGTGAGAAATCCAAATCGTAGCATGATATGCATTATGTGAAGTGTAACAGAAACTCCAGATAAGTCAGTCAATTCTTCTTGACTACTACATGAAGTAAAATTTGCTTGATAAGCTAGGACAATGTTGTGTACCTCTATGTAAATACATGCATACACTCCTTTGGGACGCATAATAGAAAAGAAAACATGTAACTTTGGAGTGGAAAATACTCTCACATTACTCTATAAGTATTTATATTGTCTTTCACACAAGATGGATGTCCATAAGTACATCAAGTCATGTGTGGTTTGTGACATCATCAAGCCAATACATCAATGAAAATGGTTGTGTACACCCTTTCCCGTTATAATTCAACCATGGGAATCCATTTCATTGGACTACTTGACTAGATATCCCATCACCGAAAAACAACATGATACAATCTTGGTAATGGTTGATAGATTCCCGAAAAGGGTTTTCCTCATTCCCTGTAAGAATACTGGGACAACACAATATTCTGTGTAGTTTTTCTTCAAGCATGTTTGGAAACACTATAGCTTACTGACTAAAATCATCTCTAACAAAGATTCCAGGTTTGTCAACACCTTTTATAAAACACTATGGCACCAACTCAACACACTATTATCTATCTTGATCATGTTCCATGCTCAGCCAATAGAAATACAAAAGTTGTAAATCACAAGGTGGTACAGTTATTTATCATGCACGTCCACAAGCATCACAGAACATGGGATGAAAGTCTCATGTACATTCATCATAGCTGTAATTGAGCACATCGGTACAATTCAACAAGATAAACTATGTTTGATGTATGTTATATAGTTAATCCCTTAACGCCTGTTGAATTAGGTCAATCAACAAGTTCGATAAACATAGACCATGAAAACCGAGAATTCAAAAAATAAATCAATGTTAAAGATATGTTTTGTGTGATTTTAAAATAATCATGAGAGGTGTTGCTTCGGTCTAGTGAGAAATCCAAATCCCAAAACGACATGCATCGTATTCCTCATTCATTCAAATTTGGGATCAAGTGTAGTTGCATCTTAAGAGGAAAATATTTGTTAGATTTCATAGGAATGCCAACAATTTATGATATGGTCCTTGCATTATTCTTGAGAATGTTCGGGAAAATGATTTTTAAGATCCACATTCTAACATATATGGGTTTGCATCCTATAATCAATGTAGACTTTATTTGATTGTATTTTCCACCACTTTTATAATAAATAAACTTAAGTCTTGAATATCTAGAAGACATCCATACATATGTGCAATAACCCCTTACCATCAACACCATTGTTGGAAATCAAGAACACCACACAAATATGCAAACAATTCCCTTGTCTTAGGTGACCAAAGTAGGACAAATCCTAGCTCAAGCAAAGTGATATCCTCTCACCAAATTGGAGGAGAATTTTACTAATGTGATTAGGCATGAAATCGGGACCTTTGCGACATAACAGGGAATGTTTAATCCATTCCAGGGCTCTGTTGGTTCCCTCAACAAGTTCCTAGTCCCATTCAACTCCTTGGTTTGATCTGAGTCAAATTGACTCAGTCAAGCTTACAGATCTAATGATATATAGACTATGTTGACAGACACAATCTTATACAATATTTATTCATCATACATGCCCTATATAATTTGATGACTCCAACGCATGTGAGATGACTTTCTAAACAATCAAAAGGCATCAAGAAGATTCGTTCAATGTGACAACAATGTCTCTTCATGTTCTTCTAGCCAATAGATGCGAAGAAGATGGTTGGTCTCCTCAATCACATTATACCTTCATCTTTCTAGAACTAAAACATGATCAGTACAAACCCAAGAATCCCTCATATTTGTATATATACTTGTATGGCGATATATGAGAGGGGTTCTTGTTCTTAACTGCACTAAGATGAGTCCCGAAATAGAAGGGTCGATTAGTTACTCATGGTTCCTTCATTTCACATCTATTCATGCAAAAGCATATATTTTGACTCAGCACACATTGATATATGTTGGTTTATGGGGTTAAGAGGCTTACGACACACACATGACTACTAAAACAAACATGGGCTTTCAATAATTTTTGTTTGGTTATTATATACATTGGTTTCTTATTCACTCTATTATTGTTCACTCCCACCAGAAAAAATCTTCACTCATTCAATTGACTCCATTTTTCACTTGTTGACTCCCTCGACGACATTGATAAAGTCAATATTGTTGGACTTACGATTATTGTTATACTAAAACCCCCGGGTGTTAATCTCCACTACAATCTCCAGATTTAGGATCGAAGGAGGCGGCTATTCCATGTTATGAAACTCATTGGAAGTGTTGAACCAAATTTCCAACAATCCCCCCCCCCTGCACGAGTTGCGTGGGTTTGAAACAATTGACCTATAGCTCTGATACAATTTGTTTGACTTATTATTGCTATTAGATTAAAACCCCCAGGTGTTAATATTTTCTACAATATCTATAGTTAGGATCTCGGGAGGCGGTTTCTTCATGTCATGAAACTCACACTGCGGGTTGAACCCAATGTCCAAGAAACATAGACTGTCAAATATAATATCTAACAAAGAGAGGTCTCAATAATGAAGAGGGTTAGAATGATGAATCAAGGCTACTCACCATGTCGATTTATTATTATAACAAGCTTCCATCAATCCACTATCTCCTCAGTGTAATGAAATGAAAGAGATTCCTCTCCTAGAGAAAGACAATAGGATCATGGACGAGATCAATGGTTCCCCCTTGATGTTTATTGTGGTTTTTAGTGAGATTTTTATTGAATTGAAGCTAGGACATGTGCCATTTACCACTATTTTTTTTAGGAAAATTCTATCTCATGTTATTATGTTTAAAGGAGACAATTTTCTAATCGAATCCAATACCAATGCAATTTTTCACTAGTATTTCAGGAAATATTGTCTAAAATTAGCCTTTTTTTTAATTGAAACTCGGACCAGGGAAATTTGGCACAAGGATTGAGAAAATAACATCTCATATGTGTTGTTTATTTTTCTCTTCACAGTTGAATGTTATTTTTTGCCTTGAATGCGTTGATCTACAGTTATTGTTCATGCATGATTTTCTCCTATTCTTTCAGCGATATAAGCTATGAATAGGGCATCCATATTGTTCTATTCCACTTAATTTATGTTTCCCCAAGACATTTTTCTCCTCCCCACCCAAAATAACAGTTTAAATCCCCGAGCATCATTTGGAACTCACTACATGCACCATAGGTTTTAGTTGCAAATCTAGTAAATAAAAAATTGCATCCCTCTACGCTATTTTGTGCATTTGAGTTTAACATAAATCTATTTTTGGTAATAAAATAAATGAACTTATATTCATGTTAACTTTATAAAATACTATTAATAAAATATCTTAAAATTTAAACTCTAAAGACATATAATTGACCAACTTATCCAATAAATCCTATAGCATATAGTTGGTCACTGTTCTCCTTTTACATCTTGTACAAGAATCTAGAATTTTTTCGAAAGAAACAACAAAGGACCAAAGAGGTATAGTTTCCAATCTATTGGATGTAGGAGGATTTAGAGTGAAAAACACAATGGAAAATAATTTTTTAGACTTAAACTTTGATTGTGCCATTTGAGCAACGCCATGAAAGAGTAGTGCATGTCTTTTCTTCCCTTATTACCAAACATGAACACACAAAGTTGTTTTATTTAAAGAAGAGAACCAGTGGATGATTGAATTGGACAAAAATTAAGACAAAGCTTTATGAAACTACAAGTATTATCATATACAGATTTATTTAAAGGAAAGAATAAGTGAGTGGATGAATTGAAAAAAAAATAGCAACTAACTAACTAGGTTTAGGCTCTCCAAAATTGTGAAAATTGCATTTGAAACTACAAGTATTATCATACACAGATTTATTTAAAAGTAAGAATAAGTGAGTGGATGAATTGGAAAAATATAGCAACTAACTACTAACTAGGTTTAGGCTCTCCAAAATGGTCAAACTTGCATTTGACTAAGATACTGTGAACTATGGCCAACTAGGTTTAATTTCACCAAAACTGACAAAACTGCATTTGAATCCGAGGTTTAAGCTCCCCAAAACCGTAAAACTTGCATTTGAGGAAGATGTGGAAAAATACTGTCAATGAATGAATGACATGTAAGCTATGAAAAACTGAGGGTTTCGTTCCTATCTGATAGGCAGCCAAAATTATTTTGAACATGGAATAGCTTAGGGAAAAAAATCCCACCAAAAAAATACTCTGAAGATTGTGCCGCTCTAAACCAACCGAAATGCTATAAAAATGGATCGAAGTTCTGGATGACCACGAAATTTGTCATGCTATATTGAAAAATGGATCAAAGATAGGGATCCCTGGCAGTTTTACTTGTTAGAAAGATACAAGATTAACTACACTTCACAATTTAAAAAATGCCATAGATACCAATAGTACAGGTTTCAAGATCATGCAAAAGTAATTAGTGAATAATCTTTCATCGAAAAAACTTCAAAATAAATAAAAATTGCCATATATACATGTTCTACGCTTCAAGATCATGGAAAAAGTAATTAATGAATCAACAACAACAGAAAATTCAAAATCAAACAAATAGCAGCAAAGACACGTTCAACACGCAGACATGTTGACGATTCGTACAAATCTAAAGTGCTAGAGAATACCAATCGCTCCTAAAATGAGGACTGGTTCTACAACTTTGAATACTCCTGTAACAATATGAATCAATCACTCTGAAAGAACTACAACCACCACTGAGAGGATGGCGTTTCAATCGTCCAATTCCTTGAAGAAACTTTCAGGGTATGAGAGATAGTAAAACTGAGATCATGGTCGGTTGTGTTTCCGTGCCTGGCTGGTGACCAAGAAAGATATATGCAACTGTATGAATCAACCAATCAATCAATATATTTAAACTATCAAGGTGTTTTAGGTCATAATATTTTAACTTTGTTTACCAGCAAGTGGTAGAAAATCACCTTCTCCTTTTCCTATATGGTCTCAAGCTTCGGTCTCCAGCATGGGCCTATTCCAACTGGCACATATTTTTGTTCAATTCCTTCACCGTCTAAGGATACAGGGATAACCAAGTCGGACACTCTCAGCCTCACGTGAATTTCCTTTCCAAGGTTTCTCAGCCTCAGCACGGTTACATGAAAATCCGCCATCCAGTCCCATAACATTTTGTATCGTGGGATGCTCCATTCAAAATGCAAATAAATAGCTGTCAAGGTCAAAAAAAAATAGATGTACTAGTTTTCTTCAATTCCTTCACCCACGAATTCATTCTTATAAATAGCACAGCCTCTTGATTCTTGCATTTCCATGCCTTTATTTTTCATAAAGAAAGAAAAATATGGCCAAATCTTTCATGGAGTTGCATTTCAAAAATAAAACAAGAAGGATTGACAAATCAGTAACAGTGGGAAATATCGGAAGAATTGGAAAAATCATGGAAAAATTCATTGGGCATTCAGTCTCAGATAATTACAACCATTTCGCCCAACCAAGAACATAAGGTAGGAAACCCTACCTTGCTCGCTTCACACAATGGAACGCCCCTTTGCTCTCTGCAAGCCGTTTGAGATAGAAAAAAATGACCAGGGCCGAGGCCCCATCAGAGTGTCGAGAGAATTTGTTACAAAACTCAACATTGATGATCTAGCGGGCCATGCACGTAAAGAGAAGTTAGAGAAGTTGGTATGCTCCAGAGGCAAAGGCTGGAGACCAGACGCTTGAGACCATTTTGGAAGATATCCAATAATGAATTGTAGCGTTGGGAAGTCAAGTAAATTTTCATTAGAGGAATTTTGGGGTCTAAAATGGGCCTCCTAAGGAAAATAATAAAATAATAGTTAAAATAATAAAATAATGGTTAAAATAATAAAATAATATTAATTAATTTTGGAGGAAGAAAGAAAAAAACTACTTTTTGTGTTCGTATTTTCGACATGTCTCCCTGTGTTTTGACTCAAATTTCGATCGGGAGAGCTCGTTGGATGCAGAATTTGATTCCGCATCCAACGAGTACTCACACTGCATACTTTTAACGGACCCCGCTACCCCCAAAAAAAAAATACCTAAAAAAACATGGTGATGATGTCATCATCACATTTTTTCAGGCATTTCTTGTTTGTGGGGTAGCGGGGTCCATCAAAAGTACGCAATGTGGGTAATCCTTGGATGCGGAATCAAATTCCACATCCAACGAGCTCTCCCGATCGAAATTTGAGTAAAAACACAATGAGATATGTCGAAAATACGAACAAAAAAAGTAGTTTTTTTTAATGACAAATATGCCAATTCAACCAATATGGTTGATTTATTTTATTGAAATTCTATTGGTTCTTGAATTCCAACTCACAAAAACTTATTTTGGCACGTTTTCTTATAAGGCCCATTTCAGACCCCAAATTTCCTCTAATGGCAGGCTAGGCCTCTTGATTGATCTCCAGTATGCACCCTATTCTATTAAAAAAAAAGTATCTAGAGACTTTATTTTTTGTTTATGTTTCTAAACAAATACCATATGGTACTTGTTTAGAAACATAAACAGAAAATAAAGTCTCCAGATACTTGTTTTTGTTTTTTAATAGAATAGGGTGCAGACGGGAGATCCAGACGCCTCGTGTGCAAATTGAATACCCAACACTGCATGGCCCCATCCATCATCAACGTTGAGCTTTGTAACAAATTCTCTGGACACTCTGATCCAGCCTCGGCCCTCGTCATTTCTCTTTATCTCGAACGACTCGTAGAGAGAAAGGTAACATGTTATTGGTTCAGCTGAATGGCCGTAATTATCTGCCATATGTAGAATGTTTGAGACTGAATGCTCAGCGAATTCTTCCTCGAATTTTCCACTTTTCTATATTTACCACTATTACTGGTTTGTCATTCCTTCTTGTTCTTCTTGTTAAAATGCAACACCATGAAAAAATCGGCCATATATTTTCTTTTTTTTTATGAAAAATATAGTCATGGAAATGCAAGAATCAAGAGGCTGGGTTATTTAATCGAACAAAACTAGTACAGCTATTTTCGTTTGACGTTGACAGCTATTTATTTGCATTTTGCATTTTGGATGGAACATCCCATGATACAAAATGTGATGGGACTCATGTAATCGCGCTGAGGCCGAGCAACCTTGGAAAGGAAACGCACGTGATTATCCCTCTATCCTTAGTGGGTGAAGGAATTGAAAAAATATGTGAAGGCTGTGTTTCAGGGTTAGTTGGTTCTTAAAATTGAGGTTGTGTTTCCGGATTGGTTGATAACAAGGGAAGAAAGATATGAGCAACTATTCGTGTTTCTTAGCATTGCAGAGAAAAACAAGAGGGACGATAAATAGATGGAGCAGATCCAATCAAATAGAAGTGTTGAATTCCTTCGTAAACCAACAAAAGTGTTGAATTCCTTCATAAACCAACAAGGATTATGATTGTCCATTTCATCAAATATCGGATCAATCCCTTTAACTAACACCCCATTTGTATTTTCGTCCCTGGTTGGTTGATAACAAGGGAAGAGATATATGTGCAACTATGCATCTTTTGAAGCGTTGCACATTAAAAAAACAAGGAGGAAGAATCGGTGGATCTGTTCCACTCAGGTAGAAGCGTTCAAATCTTTCATATAACACTCAGCCTCGGTCAAATTGTCCAGGAAATCCAATTTCTGCGACTTTGACTCCTACATTCGTACTTGTTATGCCGTAGAGAACAACTATTTTGTTACGGCGGAGCAGTTTCTCACGTCTGTCTTATCCATCCTCTGGCTGGCTTTGGCAGAGATGAAAAACAGCTCTCCCATAACAAAATATTTGGTGCCTACCTATTGTTAATAATTTTGAGAAAGCGCAGTGGCAGGCATCAATTCTCTGTGGTATGTAGGAGGACTCAGAGTGGCAGACTCAATGCTCAGGAAATTTTTGGACGGTTTGATTGTCTCTTAGTTCCAGTCATCTGAGCTGGAAATTCTAGCGCATGTCTTTCCTTGTCTTATGACATACCAAGATTACGACACAACGCTCTATTTAAGGTCAACAATATGGTCGCCTCAACAATATGGTCAAACTTGCATTTGTGTTTTGATAAAGAATATGGTCAAACTAACTTGTATTTGTGGTTTCAAAAAATTGGAAAAGTCAGCTTTCTTATTTTGTAAAATAGAAATATAATTATGTTTTAATTTCAATTTTAATGGTGAAAATAGACTTCTCACTTTTGAAAATATTTAACATATTCAAAATTCCAAAAACTTGATAACTGTAATTTACTTAAATTTTAAAAAATTCCAACTACATTATATTACAATTGTGCCTAAAAAATAAAAAAATCAAACTATTTGAATCCAATTCACAAAAATTTTAAACTATTCAACTGGAAACCACGGTTAAACACTGAATGTGATATTGATTAAAGGTTTTTAGCCATTTTCAGTTGAGATAGCTCCATGCATTGTATATTGAAAAGTAGGTGGTCATACGGTCAACAATTGCTTTAATTTAGTTGTCTGATTTTGTTTGAAATTCAGTGTTTTATAATAATTTTATTTATATATCTATAATCCTATAAGCCGATTTGGGTTTGACCAAAATTTGATTGAGTTTTCTAATTTAAAGCGATATATGCAAATTCAATAGATGCTAATGGAGTAAGCTAATATTTAAAGATTTTCATTTTCTTCTACGTTTTAGTAGGAATCTAAAAAAAACTAAAATGGATGGATTATGCAATTTTAGCAACCCAAAGCTACTATTTCAACAATTTCTGTCAGATTTTAGTTAGAAAATCGAGTGGAATACTAATGCAAATCCCCAAAACATTAGGCGGATGTTAATGTTTTCCATTTCTATCATGGATTTCAACTTTGGTTAATTTAAGATAATCAAACAACGATAATCAAGTAGAGAGGCCCTATAAGTCAAGGGAACTATTTAAACATAATATTTCTCAAAGGAATGAGAGAAACGATCGAATGTTCTTTATGCATGTGTAAGTTACGAGACACCTACTTCAATGCACATGGAAAATAAGTCAATCAATCTGAAGTAAGCCTTTCATTATTTGGTTTGTATGCCTTATAACATGAATTATTATATTATTTCATCATTTGTTGGGGAAATTTGTATATTATATTTACAGGTGTTTATATTTTAGAATTTGGGGTGGACTATTATGTATTGTTTTTCTTAGATTGAATAAAGATGAGACAAGTGTACTCTTGAAATTGATTTTATAAGCATAGTTCTAAATTCGAAATAAAAAATTATATAAAAAAAGAAATAAGTGCTCTTTTGCAATGAAGAGTGTCAAATACTTGGGATATGTGATCAACTCACCATGAATTCAAATCAACCCATAAAAGATAAAAGTATTGAGGGAATGGATGACTCCAAGAAACAGTCATGAGCTAAGGAGTTTCCTTGGTATAGAAATTTTCTATTGTTTTCAATGACTACATGAAAGAGAATTTTCTTTGCAGGATAGGACAACTTTGTGTACATATAGATGAACACATACATAAGCTCATTTGGGATGCATACTTCAAATAAAAAAATAGATCATTTTAAAGTGTAGAATACTGTTGCAACACCTCCTAAGTATTTTTATTATCCTTCACTCAAGACGGATGACGACAAGTATATGATGTCTTTTGTGGTTTGTTCCATCATAAATCAATTGAATCAATGAAAATGCTTGTATACACCCTTTCCCATTTGAATTCAACCATGGGAATCCATTTCCTTCGAATACTTTCTTGGATATCCTTTCAGCAAAACCCAACATGATACAATCTTTGTAGTGGTTTATAAGCTCTCTAAAATTGTTTTTTTTCATTCCCTGCAAAAAGACTATGATAATACAAAGGTATGCTTAGTTCTTCTTTAAGGATGTTTGGAAAATTTATGGCTTACCGACAAAAATAGTATCTAACAAACATTCCATATTTATCAGCACTTTATTGAAAACACTAGGGTAGCAACTCGACACACAACTATCTACGTCGATTATATTCCATGCTCAGACCAATGGACAAAAAAAAGTTGTGTCCATAATTGGTGGTAGAGTTGCTTTGCATGAAAAACAAAAACAGTGCAAAACATGGGATGGAATTTTCTTATACATTCATCATAGCTATAATCAAGAACACCGGTACAATTCTCTAGGCAAGAGTATGTTTGAAGTCAGTTGTGGATTTCATCCCCTGATGTCTATTGACTTAATAAATCAACTGAAAAGTTTGAACGAGATAGAACATGAACAACAAGAAATTGAAAAATCACACAATGCTAAAGATATGGATTATGCGATCGACAAATAAGCATGAGAGATGTAATATTGAGCTAGTAAGAAATCCAAATCGTAGCATGATATGCATTATGTAAAGTGTATCAGAAACTCCAGATAAGTCAGTCAATTCTTCTTCACTACTACATGAAGTAAAATTTGCT
>LPNX010826268.1:59996-138338 GCA_001517045.1 Pseudotsuga menziesii | reverse complement strand
GAGTGCCAGAAGAGGGGGAGCGGAAACACGGGCGTCGTAGGTGATCGGGCGGCGGAGAGGAGTGGATCGGACGACAGACTACTCTGCCACCCGCAACGGCGAACGGAACGCAGGCTACACAAAGGCGACAGAGGCTAAATAAGGCGGAGTTCGGGTGTCGGGTGAAACTCACGTCGGGGCCCGACTTTATCTCCCCAGCCGCAACGTCGGGTGAACCGGAACTCTGGGGCAAGCGATTCACAACCCGAATCGGGCGTCGGAGAGAAACGGATCGGACGGAGACTTTGGTCTAAGAGCCGCAACGGCGCATGATATAAGACTCCACTTCTTCCAAAAGAGGCCCGATCCAAAGGGAAGAATTAACAGCGCTAAGGCTCAAATGAGGCCAAAAAACCAAAATTTCGCTAAGGTAAACCTTCACACTCTTAAAAGTGTTAAAACCGATCTCACGACTCACATTGAACTGAACGCAACCAGCCAACGCCACGGACGCTCAACTTTAAAGCAAAGATACTCAAAGACGCCAAAATTTCAACCTTAGATTCAAGTAAATCAAGATAAGGAGGGGTCCCAGAATTTAAGTGAAAAAACTGAAGTTGAGGAAAAGGTTGCGGCAGCAACAGGCTTGCAGTAGCTTGAGTCCACATTTGCATAATGGCGAATGGTTTCTACAAGGTGGCCAGGGTCGAGAAATTGACCAGCAGTATATGAGCATTCTAGTTGAAATCAGAAGGGAAGAATGTCAGCTTGGTAGGATTATTCCTTGTGATGGTGCTTATGGACAAGGTACTTTTCGGGGGTTGGATTGGAGAGAGATTAAGAGTTGGTGTCCTATTGAGTGGACGATTCTTGGGAAGACATTCCTAGCCAAGGGTATAGTCCCACAAGAGCCTTCAGATATTTGGGATGAAATATGCACAAGTTTGCATTGGGATCCAGGTGGAAGACCTTATGAGGGATGGATACAGTGTTTACTGATGGCGTTACTTGGGAGTCTACATGATGTTCCTTGTGTCAATACTACGCAGGGTAGCGGTGGATGCATTTTGATCTCTGCAATTCTCAGATTGATTTGGGACCCTAGGATTACAATGACTGACAGTTTAGTGATTGCTAGAGGATGCTTTCAGGAGGTCCCTGGTGATGGTACCGTACAGTGCAGTGTTTTGAGCAGAGGGTGCTACAGTTCTCCTAGGATAATTTGGGACCCTGGGATCATTCCCAGATTCAGTTGGTTCAGTTGATTGATTGTGGATTTGCGTTGGCATTGCTCGAGGACAAGCAATCTTTGGTGAGGGAGGATTGTAATGTTCCATTCTTATAAAAAGGAAATAACTGAGGACTAATAACACTAGGAGCAAAAAGGTACATCAATTCAGTGTTATTAAGTCATCAGTGTAGTAAGAAGGCCATAAGAGTTCATATCATAAAGCATCCGAAGCATGCTGTCTTATTTTAGTGTTAAAGTCAACATGAAATTAGAATTGCATGCATACAAAAGTGAAGCGTAAACCCTAAAAGTGACATGCAAACCCTAAAAGTACATGCTATTCTATTTAAGAAGGGTTATTGGACCAAAGAGAATATCTATTGTTATTGTTGATTGATTTTGGAGTTTCGAGCCGCAGTATAGTGTGCAGCCGCGGCAGTTGGGGTTGGAGACGTTGTCTTCAGCTAGCGAGGGTTCGACAGTGAGATATCTACCCTAGTCTCTTATTGGGATAGATCATCCAGGTTTATCCATTGCATCCATCATATACTACAGTGTTCGAAGATCCAGCACATTCCAAAGGGTTATTAGCAGATCCACGTTTTGCAGCCGAAAGTAGCAGGGAAAACACAGAAGGATTCGCTGGGACCACAAAACTCAGTCTTTCCTCTGCATGTCAACTTCCTCTTTCTCAGCAGGCCTATCCTACAGTATGCAGTGATTATCAGCCATCAGTTTGCTCACCTAGAGCAGCTATTAGCCAAACAAATCAGTTGGGGGTGTGAGCAGCAGAACTGCTAATCAATTCGCTAGGGCACTTAGAGGCAGCCAAACCTCTGCATGTGCTAGGCCATCTCTTCTGCATCAACAAACGGACAAGCTCAAAAAGTTTCAGCCTGAACGGACCTCTCCTCCTACAAAAACATCACCTTCGATCTGGAGGGTTTTTACGGTGCTGCAGGGCGGTAACACCGGAGGAAAAGAGCATTATTCGACCACCCATCCGGATCCTTATGCATGCAACTATCTCTAGAGTCATTATCAACCAGAATATCAGTGGTAAGTGTTAATTTGTCTCTGCAAAACCCTAACCCTAATTCAACTATATTTTAGGGCATTTTTGCATGGCGAGTTTGCATGCACAGTTATTTTGCAAATTTGTATGACATTGAGTGTGCGAGTCAGCGCTATCCTAGAACATTAGAGAATACCAGTATTTGGGATATTACAAGGTATTTCTAAGGCTTGGTCTCAAGACAAAAAAGCACCTCACTAGAATCCTTATCTTCAGTGTTGCAAAGGTGCAGGCATCGCACTTTCCATCCTCCCTGCCCAACTGCCACTATTAGGTACATGCATGGGATGTTTGTTCAATCTCAATTGCTCAAAAGCTACACTCAAATTTTATTCAACCAGTGACAGCATTTCATTATTCAACCTATTAGCCTACACTCTTGATCTAAGCTCTCTGTGTACTTAGACTAGGAGTTGAATTTCGTCTAAGCTTCAATCTTGTAACATCTGATCTAAGATAATGGTTTACTTTTCAGAGTGCAGGAATGGTAGAAGGTAGTTGATTGCTACAACATGCACATGAAGGCCTAATTGAACTTGATTGCCGAATGGTAAATGATGTACATATGATTAGGCTTGAAGGGGATCCTGGATGATGTTAAAGTCCGACCCTCTCCAAACTAGAATAAGATAGACTATTTTGTAGCTTTCTATGGAGGCCATTTTTTCTGTACTCGATGTTATATTTTTCCTTACTAGTGTAACATGTGATCCTCCATAAATGAGACACTATCATATACCGATGGTCGAAGTGCATGATGTTTTTGGCTTGGAGTGCATGATGATTTTGGCTCGAAGTGAATGAGGTGACGTTAGCTCCTTGCTTTAACCATAGCCATGTGTATTATATTGGGTTTTAAGGTATATTTGGATGTCCTCATTCTTTTGTTGGAAGTTCTCGATTCATATGGGTGACACTTCTCTCGACAAGTAATCTTCTACTCTTTCCCTTAATTCCATCTAAGCTTTGACATATGTTGAAGTCGAAAGCAAATTGACACTACAATGCAACTACAATGTTTCCTTTCTCAATTTATGAGTATTTGTTGACTAAATTGTCATTGATGTAAACAGGTGTGTGTTAGTGTGTTTTAGTGCCCCTTGAGGAGTCTCTGAGGGTTGAGTAAGTGTCAGTGTCTAAGGAGACCTTTTGATCTTGTCCAAGCCCAAGTCTGAAGCCCTTGGAGCCCTTGGGACATTGCCAAAAGCCCTGTAGAGTGTTCAAGTAACCCTAAGTGGGTCGAAAAAGTTGCAAGGGTCCAAATGACCCCTTCAGTGATCATTTGCGTGCTATTAAGTTGTTGGTACCCTAGGAGGAGTCCCTAAACCCATAATCATTTAACCACTACTCTTAAGTTAAAATATTAAAACACATTAAAAAAAAAAAAAATTAAAAAAGACTTATCTTTGAATACTTTAATGATTTAAATATTAAAAAGTTTTAATAAATAAAACAATAATAATTATATATTAAAATGGTTTAATAAATAAAATAAAAAAATTTATAATTTTTTTTTAAATGTTTTACCAAAAAAAAAAACATTCCTTTTAATGTATTGATCAAACTCATTAAAACATGGAAATATTTATTTTAAATACAATATGACAATGTAATGAGGTCGGCCCTATCCTTTGGCTTAACATCAAATAAAGGTATAAATACACAAACTTATTGTCACATTTAAGTGGAACGAATTTGTAGCTGGACTGGTTTTTTTTTTTGACAGAGACAAATTTCGGAGCAAGAGTCCCGAGCTTCTACAGCAATATTGCAGCAAAGATTTCTTTTTTTTTCTTGAGAAGTTTTTCTATCTGTTTTGAGGAGCCACAGTGAAAGAAATTTTTAAGTCTTTTTATGAAATCGGGTGAAGAGAATTTATTATAACAGCTCTATTTTTCGGGACTATATTTACTAAGGAAATCTCGTGGACAATACCCGTCATTGCTGTGCGTTGGAGGGCCCATGTAGACTCGTGGAGGAGTGCCTGTTGACTAAAGAGAGAATACCGTGCTACTTGTTGGTGTGCCTACCGTTTGGAGCAGGAACAAATCCCGCCAGTTGGAGAAGGAGATTGCCAATGCTGACACTCTGTTGAGTCTACTCCACGCCGCCAATGACCCTGGAGTTGCCAACACTACTCAGTGCTGACTAGGGAGATTGCCAATGCTATTAAGACTGTAGCAGCAGCTAAAGTTGAAGCTTTAATCTCTGAGATTTTTGGGTGAACTGAGGCAGCTACAGCAAGAAGATTTTCGGTGGTGTGTGGAATGAAATTTGGTGACACTTAGCATGTGGACAGAAGGAATGAACAGCGTTTAATGAAGCACCAGACTCTAGCTTGTGCGTGGGGTTCTTAAACAGCAACAAACAGACTTACTTCTCTCCACCGAAGTTTGGGCAGCAGGCCTTTTCTCTTTCATCCAAGTTTTCCTTTTATAAAAGACATATTTTGGGGGATAGCAAGATCCGAACTCTTTGGCCAATTTTTTTGGGGGAAGTAATCTACAGTTCTGAGCAGTTCTGAAGAAAGAAAAATTCGTGGGAAGCAGAGGAAGATCAAAACACAGTCAATCTTTGGGAACCCGAGTTTTGATCTAAGTGTTCAGATTAAGATAATTTCATTGGTTCTAAGATGCTGGTTTGAGGAGTACTAGAGCAGTCTGAGTTTGACTAAGAACAAGTGCAAGTTTGTTTTTAAAGTCAAAGCTGAAGTTCAAGATCTGGATTTGAAGTCATCTGCAAAAGGTATGTCTATGAATTAAGTACAGTGGTATGAATATAGTTTGTATGAATACAGTAGACAAGGTATGTATGAACAGTTAAGCAAATACATGCTATATTACAGTATTTATAAGAACATTGACAAGTGACATATGTATGAGAGAAAAGTGAGTGAGTAGTATGAACAGTGATAAACAGTAATACAGATGTATGCAGTAGTATGTGATATGTAGTGAACTCAGTGAAATATAAGTGAGTGTATCAATGGGCAAGTGGTATGAACAGCAGTAAACAAGTATATGATATCGAAAAGATTATGATGCTTTTCTAAAACGTAATGAGAAAATCCAAGCTGTGATACATGATGCTTTTCTAAAACGATATGATGAACATGTAAGGCATGGTGTGATGACTTTCCTCTATACACTATGATATATACTTGACATTGATGCTTAATGATGCATGTTTTATGATTCAGTCAAAAGTAGAGAAGAATTACTTATGGTGAAGTGTACAAGGTTGTACATGAGCAGGTTATGGCAGTAAAAAGACTTGTTGGTATACAAGGCTGACTTGGCAGTGTGTGTGTCAGTGATAAAGCTGACTTGGCAGCAAACGGTGAACAGAGGTTATCAACAGCAGGAAGTTCTACTCAAAGCACAGATCTATTGAAGGGACAAGCAAGTAACCAGCAGGGATGATGAGCAACTAGATGAGCAGATTTTATGTTTGATATGACAGCAATGACATGGGCAGAATGATGATCTAGCAGTGATCAGAGTGCAGATGATATCAGCAGAGAGTACAGGGTTTGGTATTTAACAAGTCCACAGGTTCGGCAATATTCTTCTTATCAGGGTGGCAGGACGAGGCAAGGAAAGGAGGTCGTAGCCTCCTTCTGGTGGAAGCCGAAAAACTAGGGAGTGGAAAGAGCTAAAGAAAGTCAGGAAAGAAAATAGATTGCTTAAGGAAGAGGAACAACGATTTGAACAAACCATTGTTGACTTGAAGACCAAACTAGAAGAAGCCAAACGAGTTGAAGACTCTCTCACTGAACAACTAATGACAAATATAACAAAAAAGGAGAACTATGAGGCTGAGATAGTATCTCTGAAGAACAAGCTGCAGATGAAAGATATCGCAAAGGGTTATGACAACAGTTCCAAGGTTCTAGAACAAATCATCAGCAATCAAAAGTCATTCTTCGACAAGACCGACAAAGGATACAAGCAGAATACAAATGAAGCCTCAAGCTCAATGTTGACAGATAATGAAAAGAAGCCAAGACGGTATGCAGACGTTGTCAAGGACTACAAGAATGAAGAAGAGATTGAACGTCAGCCAGAACAACCTGTATTAGAAAAAGGGCCAGCAAAGAGATCAGATCACAGAAAAGCACCTCCTCCATATATTCCCAGGTATGGATATTTCTTTTATGGGCATTGCTTTACATGTGGAAGATTTGGACACAAAGCTGTAAACTGTTTTCAAAGAAGAAACTTTGAGACAAGGAATAACCTTGCAAGCCTTAGACGACCACAGTACAACAACCGATTTGATCCCTTGAGATCAGAAATAGAATGTTACAAGTGTAACAACTTTGGTCATATAGCCAGAAATTGCAGAACGAGGATACCAACAGTAAAAAATGAGGACTTGCCCAACAAGGTGTGGATTAAACACAATAACAACAACTATGAATGTGGTATTGCTCTTCAAGCTCAGAATCACGGCTCTGGAAAATGGTATGTTGATAGTGGTTGCTCCAACCATATGACAGGTGACAAAGATGCGTTCGTCAATATTGAAAAAGATAAAGGATCTGTATCATTTGGAAATAACAATTCAGCAAGAGTATTGGGAAAGGGCACAGCAAAGCTCGAAAGTAAAAACTCCTTGGCTAAAAATGTCTTACTTGTAGATAACATGAAACATAATTTGCTAAGTGTCAGTCAGATGTGTGATCAAGGTCATGAACTCATCTTCAACTCAAAAGGATGTAAAATAAGAAAGCAAGGATCAAGGAAGTTAGTAGCCACAGCCACTAGGACTCCAAACAACATATATGTGTTAGATGAGATTGAGTCTGAAAAATGTCACTTGGGAAAAGAAGATGAAAGCTGGCTTTGGCACAGAAGAATGGGGCATATACACTTTGACAATTTGGTCAAAATCTACAAAAACCAAGCAGTTCAAAATATGCCAAAAGTCACAAAACTGGCTAACTCTGTATGTGAACAGTGTCAACATGCAAAACAAACAAGAGTGCATTTTAAGACGAAAGAGCATTCTTCTACAAAACCTTTGGAGCTTGTTCACACTGACCTATGTGGACCAACCAAAAGCAAAGGATTGAATGGTGAAAAATACTTCATGCTACTTATTGACGACTATACCAGGATGACATGGGTATGTCTTCTCAACAGGAAATCAGAAGCATTTGGATGTTTCAAAACGTTCAAGGAACTGGTCGAGAATGAAACAGGGTCATGAATCAAGTGTCTTAGATCTGACAACGGTGGAGAATTCACTTCTGATGAATTCAACAAGTACTGTGAAGAACATGGAATAAAGAGACAATTTTCAGTAGCCAGAACACCTCAACAAAATGGAGTTGCTGAAAAAAAGAACAGATCAGTAATGGAGATGGCTCGAACCATGTTGAATGAATCCAAGTTAAATGACAAATTTTGGGGACACGCAGTTCATACAGCAGTACACATCTTAAACAGAGGATTACTCAAAAACAAAAATGATAAAACTCCCTATGAGCTATGGACCGGAAGAGCAGCAAGTGTACAGCACTTCAGAATCTTTGGAAGCAAGTGTTACATCAAAAGAGATGATAAGAAGATTGGAAAATTTGACTCTCGAGTAGATGAGGGCATATTTGTTGGATATTCATCCAAGAGGAAAGCTTACAAACTACAATCTGAGATTAGACAAAGTGATTGAAAGCATTAACGTGAAGATAGTTGAAGGAATACTGACATCATCTAGAGAAGACTCAGAAGAATCAGACAATGAAGAAGAGAAAGGTTCCAAGAAAAGAGGTATGAAGAAAATTAAAATGGAAGAACAACCCGATGAGGATGAAGAGCAACTCACGGAAAATGAAGAACTGAATCAACCAACTGTCGAACAAGAAGAACAAAAAGATCATCCATCACCCAAGAATTGGTACCAAAAGAATCATCCATCAAATCAGATTATTGGTGATAAGGATGCCGGAATAGGAACCAGAAGGAGACAATCCGGAAGAAATGAGCAGGTACACTTCTCTCTTTTGTCTACAATTGAACCTGGAACTTTTGCAGAGGCCAGTAAAGATGAACAATGGGTTAAAGCTATGGAAGAAGAACTAGATCAAATCAAGAAGAATGAAACTTGGGAACTTCTTCCGAGACCACATAACAAAAATGTTATTGGCACAAAATGGGTTTTCAGAAACAAAATGAATGAAGATGGACAGGTAATCAAAAATAAGGCTCAATTGGTGTGTAAGGGTTATGCTCAGATCGAAGGAATAGACTTTGAAGAAACATATGCACCAGTTGCCAGAATGGAAGCTATCAGAATGATATTAGCCTACGCTTGCTCCAAAGACATCAAAGTGTATCAGATGGATGTAAAATCAGCCTTTCTAAATGGGGAATTGGAGGAAGAAGTCTATATCGAACAACCAGAAGGATTTCAATTTTCAGAAAATGAGGACTATGTATGCAGACTAAAAAGGGCCCTATATGGACTAAAACAAGCTCCAAGAGCTTGGTACTCCAAATTGGACAAGTACTTACTACAACAAAAATTTAAGAGGGGAAGTGCAGATAGCAATTTGTACATCAAACAAGACAATGACAGCATACTCATCATTGAAGTTTATGTTGATGATATCATATTTGGAAGTGATGATGATTCACTGAGTCAACAATTTGCTAAAGACATGCAAAAAGAGTTTGAAATGTCATTACTCGATGAATTGACCTTCTTCTTGGGACTCCAGATTTCTCAAAGAACAGAAGGCATTTTTATTACCCAGACAAAATACATTAAGGAGATGTTGAAGAAATTCCAGATGGAAGACTTTAAACCTGTGAGTACCCCTATGATCACCGGTTGTAAGCTAAGCAAAGATGATGAATCTAAAGAAGTTGACCAAAGGCTCTATAGGTCAATGATTGGTAGTCTACTATATGTAACTGCCTCCAGACCAGATGTGATGCAAGCCGTTGGACAAGTTGCAAGATTTCAAGCCGCCCCAAAAGAAAATCATATTATAGCGGTTAAAAGGATCTTCAGGGATCTCAAAGGAACTGTGGATTTTGGACTTTGGTATCCAAAAGGGAATGATCTGACATTGATAGCATATTCAGACGCAGATTGAGTAGGATGTGTTGACGATAGAAAAAGCACTAGTGGAACGGCCTTCTTTTTAGGTGGTTGTCTGGTATCTTGGTCAAGCAAGAAGCAATCTTCAGTGTCCTTATCAACCGCAGAAGCAGAATATATAGCAGCAGCAGCTTGTTGTACTCAGATTCTTTGGATGAAGCAAACCCTGCAAGACATACATGTGACATGTAATGAACTGATTCCTATTCTATGTGACAATACGAGTGCCATCAGTATCTCCAAAAATCCAGTTATGCATTCCAAAACCAAGCACATTCCAATCAAGTTTCACTTTCTTCGGGAATAGATCACTGAAAAGAATATAAAGTTGGAATATATCGGGACAAAAGAACAGGTTGCAGATGTTTTCACTAAGCCTCTCCCAAGAGAGACTTTTGAGTACCTCAGAGAAAAATTGGGAGTCATACTATCGCCTAATTGAATTCATCTATCTATAATACAATATGACAGGAGGAGCATGGCAGAAGTACCCTTTGCCATTGATGCCAAAGGGGGAGAAAAAGGTAGGTAAAAGAAGCATGATCTAAGGGGGAGTTGTGTGGTCAAAGGAAGCTCGTTTGAAGGGGGAGCTTTGGAGTTGTCATCAATGACAAAGGGGGAGATTGTTGACTAAATTGTCATTGATGTCAACAGATGTGTGTTAGTGTGTTTTAGTGCCCCTTGAGGAGTCCCTGAGGATTGAGTAAGTGACAGTGTTTATGGAGACCTTTTGATCTTGTCCAAGCCCAAGTCTGAAGCCCTTGGAGCCCTTGGGACATTGCCAAAAGCCCTGTAGAGTGTTCAAGTAACCCTAAGTGGGTCGAAAAAGTTGCAAAGGTCCAAATGACCCCTTTAGTGATCATTTGCGTGCTATTACGTTCTTGGTACCCTAGGAGGAGTCCCTAAACCCATAATCATTTTACCGCTACTCTTAAGTTAAAATATTAAAACACATTAAAAAAAGAAAAAATTAAAATAGACTTATCTTTGAATACTTTAATGATTTAAATATTAAAAAGTTTTAATAAATAAAACAATAATAATTATATATTAAAATGGTTTAATAAATAAATAAATAAAATTTAAATGTTTTACCAAAAAAAAACATTCCTTTTAATTTATTGATCAAACTCATTAAAACATGGAAATATTTATTTTAAATAAAATACGACAATGTAATGAGGTCGGCCCTATCCTTTGGCTGAACATCAAATAAAGGTATAAATACACAAACTTATTGTCACATTTAAGTGGAACGAATTTGTAGCTGGACTGTTTTTTCATTTTGACGGAGACAAATTTCGGAGCAAGAGTCCCGAGCTTCTACAGCAATATTGCAGCAAAGATTTCTTTTTTTTTCTTAAGAAGTTTTTCTATCTGTTTTGAGGAGCCGCAGTGAAAGAAATTTTTAAGTCCTTTTATGAAATCGGGTGAAGAGAATTTATTATAACAGCTCTATTTTTCGGGTCTATATTTACTAAGGAAATCTCGTGGACAATACCCGTCATTGCTGTGCGTTGGAGGGCCCATGCAAACTCGTGGAGGAGTGCCTGTTGACTAAAGAGAGAATACCGTGCTACTTGTTGGTGTGCCTACCGTTTGGAGCAGGAACAGATCCTGCCAGTTGGAGAAGGAGATTGCCAACGCTGACAGACTGTTGAGTCTACTCCACGCCGCCAATGACCCTGGAGATTGCCAACACTACTCAATGCTGACTAGGGAGATTGCCAATGCTGTTAAGACTGTAGCAACAGCTAAAGTTGAAGCTTTAATCTCTGAGATTTTTGGGTGAACTGAGGCAGCTACAGCAAGAAGATTTTCGGTGGTGTGTGGAATGAAATTTGGTGACACTTAGCATGTGGACAGAAGGAATGAACAGCGTTTAATGAAGCACCAGACTCTAGCTTGTGCGTGGGGTTCTTAAACAGCAACAAACAGACTTACTTCTCTCCACCGAAGTTTGGGCAGCAGGCCTTTTCTCTTTCATCCAAGTTTTCCTTTTATAAAAGACATATTTTTGGGGATAGCAGGATCCGAACTCTTTGGCCAATTTTTTTTGGGGAAGTAATCTACAGTTCTGAGCAGTTCTGAAGAAAGAAAAATTCGTGGGAAGCAGAGGAAGATCAAAACGCAGTCAATCTTTGGGAACCCGAGTTTTGATCTGAGTGTTCAGATTAAGATAATTTCATTGGTTCTAAGATGCTGGTTTGAGGAGTACTAGAGCAGTCTGAGTTGGACTAAGAACAAGTGCAAGTTTGTTTTTAAAGTCAAAGCTGAAGTTCAAGATCTGGATTTGAAGTCATCTGCAAAAGGTATGTCTATGAATTAAATACAGTGGTATGAATATAGTTTGTATGAATACAGTAGACAAGGTATGTATGAACAGTTAAGCAAATACATGCTATATTACAGTATTTATGAGAACATTGACAAGTGACATATGTATGAGAGAAAAGTGAGTGAGTAGTATGAACAGTGATAAACAGCAACACAGATGTATGCAGTAGTATGTGATATGTAGTGAACTCAGTGAAATATAAGTGAGTGTATCAATGGGCAAGTGGTATGAACAGCAGTAAACAAGTATATGATATCGAAAAGATTATGATGCTTTTCTAAAACGATATGATGAACATGTAAGGCATGGTGTGATGACTTTCCTCTATACACTATGATATATACTTGACATTGATGCTTAATGATGCATGTTTTATGATTCAGTCAAAAGTAGAGAAGAATTACTTATGGTGAAGTGTACAAGGTTGTACATGAGCAGGTTATGGCAGTAAAAAGACTTGTTGGTATACAAGGCTGACTTGGCAGTGTGTGTGTCAGTGATAAGGCTGACTTGGCAGCAAATGATGAACAGAGGTTATCAACCGCAGGAAGTTCTACTCAAAGCACAGATCTATTGAAGGGACAAGCAAGTAACCAGCAGGGAGCAGATTTTATGTTTGATATGATAGCAATGACATGGGCAGAATGATGATCTGGCAGTGATCAGAGTGCAGATGATATCAGCAAAGAGTACAGGGTTTGGTATTTAACAGGTCCACAAGTTCGGCAATATTCTTCTTATCAAGGTGGCAGGACGGGGCAAGGAAAGGAGGTCGTAGCCTCCTTCCGGTGGAATCCGGAAAACTAGGGAGTGGTAGCTTCCTTCAGGTCGCAACCTGTAAATCAGGGGGTCGTAGCCTCCTTCCAGTTGAAGCTGGAAAAATTGAAGTCTATATAATAAGACAGTTGTTCCTTTCATCCAGTTATTTCTGGACAACTATTATTAAAAAGGCTTCCGTGGTTTTACCCCCAGAACTTGGGTTTCCACATTAAAAACTGTTGTGTACTATGCATCTTGTTGTCTTTATACATACTGATAATGTGCTGTGATTGGTGATCAGCAACCTGCTTTTGATTAAAGTTTTTTAATTGTACAAATACTGATTCACCCCCCTCTCAGTATTTCAATAGTATTAACAATTTACCAACAATTTTATATAATGAAATATTAACAATCACTTGAAAAATAAACGTTGTCACTAAAGTGAATTTTTGTTATGGCCAAAAGTCCTAAGTATTTACAATTATGCCTAAATGTGTTTTATAAGCACAACCATTCAGTGCAAGAGGACTTCTCAATTCTCACCATTGCATATGGCATATCTTCCCCATGACAAAATCAATTCATCATTTCATCATTAAAAGACAACAAACTAAAAATAATATCACGGGGACGGGGAAGAGCTCAATGATCTTAACCCCCATGCTACTAGCATTAGCATCATAAAACTACTCAATCACTGAATTCAAACATAGTCTTCTTAGATTTACTTGCCCTAAAAAAAATTGACAAGATGAGTGATTGTAAAAACATAAAATCCAGTCTTGTCCTTGGAGCCTCGAAGGACATTAGAAAGAATATTCCTCCTCAAATTCACCCTCATTGACATGAATTTTGAGGTATCAGATTTTAAATTATTTGTCATACTCCATAAATTACATTACGCTAGGTCATATATGTAGGTCAAAGGAGTATGCAAAGTTCCTGAACAATGACATTATTTATTGAAAGCTTAAGTATTCATTCAACCACCTTCTAATGGTACCGTAAGAGACAAAAACAACTCACATATCCTTTATTTTCCTGGTATGTTCAAAAATATATAGAAATTTGATCAGTTTATCTCATTATTACACTACAGGTCCCACAAAACTAGAGTTTCAATTCAACAACTGTTTTTTGGCTATTTGTTTTCTTGAAAGTAATTTTAAAAGGACAAATAATTTTAGCGATTTCATTGATCATAAATTTATAAACCATAAAATGGCCTCACACTCTATTTCTAGAAGTATAAAGGCAACCAACTTTTATGAATCAATGTGTTATAACTATGAATACCAAAGACTATGCATGCAACCTTAGTTAGTGCACATTTTCCAAACATAGGTGAATCTAGCTACTCTCAAATATGATGAAGACCTTCAGTTTGCATGACATCATAGTGTCTACAACTCATAGATATAGAGCATCCATTGCATTTTTTATGGTCAGATTGCCATATCTTTTGGTGTTTTAGCTTTGTTCGGTGGTAGAATGCTCTGGTTTTTTTGTGTGGGTATGATGCTCTTGGTTGGATCTTGCAAGATGTAGAGATAAAATTTTAAGCAAAGGTATGTATCTAGGAGAAAGTTGTAGATATTATGGAGTTAAGAGGCCAAATGTGTCATGCTCTAAATAAGCTATTAAGATTAACTTAAACAAGCGAGAAAGTCGCACCCTCAGTTGAAAAATGTACCAAGGCAAGTGTTGTTCACCTAATGATGCCTGAGGGTGGACAAACATTAAAAAGAGGTCCCTAGTAACTTTATTAAGTGAGAAGCACTTTATATTTTTAAAGTCACTCAAGATTAACTTAAACAAGCGAGAAAGTCACACCCTCGGTTGAAAAATGTACCAAGGCAAGTGTTGTTCACATGATGCCTAAGGGTAGACAAACATTAAAAAGAGGTCCCTAGTAACTTTATTAAGTGAGAAGCACTTTATATTTTTAAAGTCACTTTATAAAGGTGGTTTGTGGTTATTATATTAAATTGACTTTATGAGAAATTTAAAGTGGGTTAAATATTTAAATATCTCATTAATTATTTAAATGAATCTGAGTGAAATTCATTTAATGAGAAAGGTGAACATTTAATGAGGGCCCTAGATCTTATAAAATCAAGATTACGTTCTAGCCATTGGATTGAATGGAGTTAGTTTCCATGAATGAAACTAGGGAAAGGCATTAAGATCTCATTCAGTGTGACCAAGAGAGATGGAGAGCATGAGACAAGAAGAAAACGAGAGAGAAAGAAGAATAAAGACAAAAACCTTGCACAAATTCCAAGATTAAGATGGGGCAAGGATTTCTAGGAACTAGCAAAGAAACCGAGGTAAATCATAGGCAGTTTGTGAGGACCGTACAACATTAAATTCAGTCCATACATGCACAGATTTCAAGGTAGAAATTTCCTGTAGCAATGGCACAAATTTCGAAGGTCATACAAGATTTATTGCAGGCCATATAGTTGCACGTGTGAGACCATACAAAACAGAAATCAATGCATTTTTTACAACAAGTTGTCAGTGTGATTCTGGCATGTTTTTCGAGATGAAAGGGAAATAAGTACTGTTGTTCTAAATTTGTAATCTTGCCTTGAAAATAAAAATCTCTCTCTCAACAGGTTTTCCCTTCGGCGTTTTATCCAACACCAAGTTGGTCAAAGATCTCTAAGTGAAATTTGTGGTTTGGTTGTCTTTTATTTTCTGAGTTCTTTAAAGTTGAAAAAAATTCCATGTGTTTTAAGTCAAGTTAATTTTTTATTTTTTTTAAAATACATTTTTTATTGAAATTTCCATTTTTGGGTGTCGTGGGTACCTTAGAAGTATGCAGTGTGGGTATGAGTTGGATGCAGAATTAAATTTCGCATCCAACGAGATACGTTTTTTTATTGAAATTTTCATTTTTGATTGTCGTGGGTACCTCAAAAGTATGGAGTGTGGGTATGGGTTGGATGTGGAATTAAATTCCGCATCCAACGAATCCCCAAACTCAAACTTTGGGTGAACCGATAAGGAGATATGTCAAAAATACGATAAAGAAAAGTAGTTTTTCTTTTTCTCCTCCAAAATTTAGAACTTTTATTTAGTTATTATAGCTCTTCTTTTATTATTTCCCTTATGAGGCCCATTTTAGACCTCAAAACTCCCCCTAATGTCTAAGTCACCCAACCAATCACAAATGAAGATTAGTATGGTCATAATCGGGCTCGAAAAACTTATTTTTTAAATCCATATCTGTAAACTCTATCCAATCAGACGCATGTTTTGTTGATGCATGGACTTTTAACTACCTTTACCTACATTGCCTCTAAAATTAAACAAAAATACATGAGATATTTATGAAGCAGCAAATGAGTTCAATGAAAACACTATGGAACCATCGAATTATGTAACAACAATTAAGTAAATTCCCATATACATACCTCCTTTAGCTTTTCCCACTACAGATAGAACCTGTGTCATCCCTCAACCGACAATATGGGCTTTTAAGTCCTACTTTCCACCAATTGAACCAAAAACAAAAATTGTTCACAAAGACAAGAAAAACAAGGGAGAAAACAAATAGAAAAAACAACATACCAAACAACGAATTAGCATGGCCATGCTAAAAGACGCAAAAAAGTAACATTCATAGCAATTGAAAAAAAAACAATAGAAAAAGATACAAACAACAATAGGAAAAAACAACAAAAAAAACAAATAAAAAGATAACAGACACAAACACCGTTTTGCAACTCTAAAAATCTTCCATGGTGAGCCAATGACATCCTGCAAACAAAAATATATATAAGCATGAAAAAGGCACCAAAATAACTTATAACAAATATTAATACACACCAAATATCCTGTCAAAAAATATGATGCCCAAGTACTTATACAAGCGCTAAAAATTATAACCAAAAGACAACTCACCTTTGACTTTGATATCTGCAAAGTGTACTCCAATCTCTTTCACATAGATATTTCAATAGTTTTTATCAATGAACCACCACATTCATTTACCTGCATTGCATTGCACTCAATAATTCAATAAATGATAAATAATGTAAGATCCCTCTAATTTAATAAACACAAATGGAACCATACATACCACCACCTCAGGTTTCACCTTCACTCACTACAAATGTCTATATTCAAAAAATGGGCTTTCAAGACAAGCCTTAATTTCCCCAACCACTAAACCACAAAATAACAAACTGTAAAATATAAAATAGAGATCAAAATGCCTCATGAGAAATAATAAACAAATTCTTGAAATATGTTATGAGAAATCTTAGGCAGAGGCCAAAAGTTCATCTAGAATTAAGGACATCTTATGCAAATAACAAAAAATGCAAACCCTAACTAAAGGAGGGATGAGAACCATTGTATTGAAACAAGAGTGATTTCATAGTAGAGAATACATGGGCTTTGCAGCAAAAGAGAGCTCACCATATGGCTTTGTATTTACTCAATAGCCCATATCTCTCTCACAAAAAGACTGTTCAACAATTTCATCAGCAATCATCCACCTTCCTTTACCTGCACTACATTGCCTCTACATTGAACAAACACATGATATCATGATGTAACAACAAATTATTTAAGTTCAACCGAAATAGAGCTTAAATTCATATCTCCTACTTCTTAGGCTTCTCCTCACCCATTATACCTGTAAATATTCATCAACCCTAAACCCACAATATCAATTGTTATCAACAAATGTAGAACTCACCTTCTGCCTCTACCTTTAAACCTACACATGAGGATATTTCAGTCATGTCATTTATGCTCCTCCACCTTCCTTTACCCCCTTGCAAAATAAAGAAACAACAAACAATATAATATGACTCCAATTTAAACAAACACACTTGAAACCATGCATACATCTTGGCCCATGTTTGCTCACACAAAAACATTTCAGCGCTTCATCAATAGTCATCCACCTTCCTTTACCTACATTACATTGCCTCTAAATTTAAAAAAGCACATGATATAATGATGTAAAAACAAATGAGTTAAGTTCAACCAACATAGAACAATGCATACCTTTTACTCCTTAACATTCTCCTTGCCCATTGTACCTGTAAATATGCATCAGCCTTAAACCCACAATATGTTTTGATATCAACAAATGTAGGATTCAACCTCTACCACTTACATTGGCACGTGCACACAAAGATATTTCAACAAAGTCATTAGTGTTCTTCCACCTTCGTTTACCCCCATGCAATTAATAAACAAATAAATGACAAATAATTTAATATGACTTCAATTTAAACAAGCACACATGAAACCATGCATACATCTTCTTCCCTGGTATTCCCCTTCATCCATTGCAATGTGCAATCTGCATCATCCCTAAACTCACAATATGAGCTGCTAGGACTTGCCTTAATTACACCACTTATTGAACCTAACAAAACCAAAACCTAAAAACTGTAAATAGAGACCATAAAATCTTGTTAGAAATCTTTAAAGGGCACCAAAAATCTCTCGAGAATGATTAAACAAATACTGAAATATATTACGAGTAATATTTTGCAAAAGTACATCTTATGCAATGCCAAAAATCATAAACGCTAAATAAAGGAGGGAGGAAAATCATTGTATTTGAAATGAAGATAAATTCATAGCATAACCAACATAGAACTCACCCTCTTACTGGGCATTGTCCTTTCTCAAAAAGATGTTTTAGTAATTGACTTGGTGCACCCCCAACTTTGATCTTCCTTCCCTTACCTAATTGAAACAAAGACATATGGATCCATACATAACCCCTTATTTTGAGACTTCACCTTCACCAAACGCACCTATGTTCAACAATCATCCACCTTCCTTTACCTACACTACACTATGTTGAAATTCAAACAAACACATGATATAATGATCTGACAGCAAGTGTGTTAAGTTCAACTGGATTATAACTTAAATCCATACCTCCAACGCCTTAGCCTTCTCATCCCCCATTGTACTTGTAAATATGCAACAACCCTAAACCAAAATATAGGTTCTTATCAACAAATGTAGAATTCACCCTTTGCCTCTGCTTTTGCACCTGCACACAAAGATATTTCAACAATGCCATCAGAGATCCTCCACCTTCCATTACCCACTTGAACTCAATAAATAAAAAATGACAAATAATATAATGACTCTAATTTTTAATAGACACAATTGAAAGCACGCATACCTCATGGCCCATTTCTATTCACTAGCACATAATTCTCTCACACAAAGACATGTCAGTAGTTTCATCAACAATCATCCACATTCCTTTACCTACAATACATCACCTCTAAATTTAAACAAAAGCATGATATAATGATGTAACAACAAATGAATTAAGTTAAATCACCATAGAACAATGCATACCTCCTATTCCTTAACTCTCTCATTGCATGTTGCACTCAATAAATAAAGAAATGAAAAATAATATAATGGCTCTAATTTAAACAAACACAATTGAAACCATGCATACCTCCTAGCCCATGTTTACACACTACCCCATATCTCTCTCACCCAAAAACATTTAAGTCATTTTATAAAAAATAATCCACCATTCTTTACCTACACTGCATTGCCTCTAAGATATACCAATACTTTTGTTAGGTTCAACTGGCATAAAACAATGAATACCCTACTCCTTAGCCTTCTCCTTGCCCATTGTACCTGTAAATATGAATCAACCCTAAACCCACAATATGGGTTGTTATCATCAAATGTAGAACTCACCCTTTGCAACTGCGTTTTCACCTGTACACAACGATATTCAACAATGTTATTAGTGCTCTCCCACCTTCATTACCCCTTTGCACTCAACAAATAAAGAAATGCAAATAATTTCATGACTTTAAATTGAACAAACATGGAGGAAAGTGTACATACCTCCTCTTCCTTGGCCTTCCCCTTCACCCATGGCAATGTGCAATCTACATCATCCCCAAAACTCACAATTTAATGACTTTAAATTGAACAAACACAAAAGAAAGCATGCATACCTCCTCTTCCTTGGCCTTCCCCTTCACACATGGCAATGTGCTATCTACATCATCCCCAAAACTCACAATATGGGCATTTAGGATATGCCTTAAATACCCCACTGATTGAACCTAATAAAAACCAAACTAAAAAACAGTGAATTCACACCATATAACCTTATTAGAAATATTTAAAAGACACCAAAAATATCATAAGAATGATTAAACAAATATTGAAAATTATTATGAGTAATATTTTGCAATAGCAAGTATATCCTATGCAATCACCAAAAATCATAAACAATAAAAAAAGAAAGGAGGAAGGGACGAGAATCATTGTATTTGAAATGAGGAGAAATACCTAGTAGAACAAAAAGAGAACTCACACTTTGCATGGGCATTGTCCTACATTACTCCATGTCTCTCTCAAACAGAATTTTTAGAAGTTTCATTAGTGTGCCTCCAACTTTGATTCTCCTTCCTTTACCTACATAACATTGCATTAAACCATTCATACACACCTTTAAATGAGACCTCTAATTAAACGTATATGGAGCCATACATACCTCGTCTTGATTTTTCACCTTCACCAAAAGCAACAATGAACTTTGCACCGACCCTAGGACCTGCCTTTACTTCTGAACAACTGAAACCAACAATAATAAAAACCAAAAAATATTAATTCGAGACAAGAAAATATTACGAGAAATATTAAGAAAAAATTGAAAGATATTACAAGAAAGCTTAAAGAGAGAACAAAAAAGCTTATGAGTAAGCAATCATATGGAAAACTAAGTACATGATATGTAAAGACCAAAAAATTGCAATCCCTATATAGGTAAGGAGGGAGGAGAACCATTTTTTTTTTTTACACATCTTGTAGATTTATTTGTATTAGTATATATAGCGATTACAAAATTGTGGGGAGAGTGGTCAAAGTTTCCCAAGTTCACAATACAATACAAGAAGTGCTTGTGTTTCCCAAACATTGACTGGGGCATACAGAAAACCAAACGGTGTTTTGACAATGCCTAGTGGGTATGGTGCAAACATCATAAACACTATATTTAAGGAGCATAGCTTAAATTTGCATGTTCACATATATTTACTATGTTGATGAAATTGCCATTGATGCCAACATGGACTTGCAGTGGCCCCACAGGTTGTCATTGATGCCACCAAGTTCCACTTGCAGTGCCTTGGACCCCTTACAAAGTGAGTTTGTGCCTTGAAGCACCTTGTACCCAGTTGACAAGGTCCCTGTACCCACAAGGTTCAATCTTAAAGCCACCACCTTGTCGAAGATGTTGAAGACCTTGCTGATGGTGCTGAAGACTCTGGAGATGATGTTGAAGCTCTTGTGGACAACGAAGAATCCCTAGATGGGTTGGAGAAGCATTAATGACCCATTATGTGCTCATTCATGCTTTGATGGTGTCATGGTACCCTAGGAGAAGGCCTAGCAACCCCACAGGTGATGCCATGATGGATCTTGTCCTTGGAGGTCTCCTTGCGTGGTTAAGATGGTTGAATAAGCCTATGAAGCCTCTTGCTTGTTGAAGAAGCCCTGATGAAGTCCTTGGACCAACACTTATTGGTTTGATGAACTTGCAACCAGGGTAATTTTTAGGGGCGAAATTTAGCCAATTGGCTATGTTTTAGGTTTTTTTCAAAAAATAAATTCGCTATTTGGTCATTATTAGTCTCTAATATCCCCTATATTTACATAAAGTATGTTTTTTTATCATAATATTCGCCAAAATTTACACATTTAAGTGTTAATTATATGTTTCATATTTAATATTTGCCTACCTATCTATAAACATGTTTTTTTTAATCCAAAACAATCACCTAGAATACTAGACATAAGTATAATATTAGAATCCTTAAAAAATACCCTGCTAGCAACCCTTATTGGGGTCATGCAACTCTTATATGATGATGATGACCTTGTATGGTCCTTGATAGGTTATGGAACCATTGGTATGATGAAGAAGCCCATGGAACCCCTAATGAAGACCCTGCTACCCTTGCAAAGGTCATGGAGCCTACTACTTGCACTTGACATGGTTAGATGGCATGATGATGTGGTCTTTGGTGACTTAATGAAGTCATGGAACCTTGTGAAGACCTTGACGCCCATTGCTTGCACTTGATGTGGTTAAGGCACCCACACACATATTGGCTTAATGATGGTCCATTTAGTGACAAGCTTGAAACCCATGATGGAACCTTGCACATGGCATGCCATTAAAAGCCCTAGTGGCTTGATGCAACCCTATGAAGATGTGGAAGACACACTCCCATGAATTTTAAATGATGTGGTTGACTTTGAAGGATGCTTTAAAAGAAAAATAATAAAAATACATAAGGTTGACGATTGAGGTGGTAAAAAAAATAATAAAAATACATAAGGTTGACTATTGAGGTGGTAAGAAGTTTAAAGTCAAAAATAAAAAATTCAAATTACAATTTTTAATTAAAAATTAAAATTCTTACCACTCTTACCTTTGAAGACAAGTCGTCCAACATGAAACATGTCCACTTTAATGTGTATATAAACACATCCAAAAACAATCAATGATGGAAGTAGAGAAGTGAATTCGTGGAGATTGGCCTGAGGTTTTTTCGGAGCAGCAGAGGAGCAATTCGTTTTTACAGAGAAATGTTTGGGTGTCTTCACTAAAATTGACATAACTTTCTCATACATAATCGAAATTACAAAATTCTTGGCTCGTTGGCAAGCTTGTTACGGGGGCTATGTGATGACATGATATAGAGTTTCTTTTGGTTTGTCTTTTGTTTCTTCATCTTGTGATCTTCGGAAAGGTATGGTTCATTCTTCTTGGTTTCTCTTGTGATGGCACATGTCTCTCATGGATAGAGTTCATCTTTGATCTTAGTATGTGAGCCTCTATATTGGTATATATATTTGAAGTCATTGAATTTGTTATAGAGGCTATGATGATGATGTTGCATACATTTATGCTAAGATATGATACACTTTATGATGATAATGCATGTGATAATGATGTACACTATATGATGTTGATGCACTCCTATACAATATGATGTATATGCATACCATAGTGTGATGATGCACTCCTATACAATATGATGTACATGCATACCATAGTGTGATGATTCTCTCTTATGCACTATGATGTATACTTGATGTTGATGATGCATACACGGTGCACATTGAGATGATGATGATGCATATTTGATGATGAAGATGCATACCCTATGACGATGATGCATACCTATGATGATGATGCATGATGATGCATGCCTTATGTTCAATGAAAGAAGAGCATAATTACTTGTTCAATAATTGTGTATGATGAGGTGTACAATGATGTACATGAGCAGTAGTGATGAGCAGCAACGATGACCAGCAAAGATGAGTGGCAATGATGACCAGCAGTGATGACCAGCAAAGATGAGCAACAATGATGAGCAGATTGACCAACATAGTGATGAGCAGAGATTGATGTGCAGAGCAGAGGTTGGTTGTGAAATAGAGCCATATGATTGCTTGCAAGAAGAATCTTGCATTTGAGGATTGGGCTCCTCAAACCCTTTTTAGTTAGAGCTAAGAAAACTAGGCTGGGTCCAGTTATGAGAGTTGGTGTTCTTTTTATCAGTTGGTGCTGATTATAATCGAGGAGATTGTTGTCTTCCATGTACAATAAATAAAGATCAAATTACAAATATTCTTGTGTCTCTTTGATGTGATGAATGTGCTTATGACTCTTGGTTGATTTAACTAAAGCATTTGATGAAATAATGTAAAAAATATTATAAATTGCTCACACGCTGATTCACCCCCCCTCTCAGTGTGGCCATTGTGTCCAACAATTGGTATCAAAGCAGGCCTTCGTCACAAGCCTAGCAAGCTTGAAAGTGATCCGTGGAGACACAATGGAAGAAAAAGAAAAGTCATCAAGCAATGACGTGCCTGTACTTGATATGACAGATTATTTCAGTTGGAGGAGCAAGATATAGGCATATCTGAAGAAATTTGGTGTTTGGGATATTGTGATCAATCCACCCGCTCCATCAAACAAGAAGGGAAAAGCAGTTGCACAGAAAGAAGCAAAGAAGGACAATAATACGGCCTTGAAGTTCATCATGGATGGACTTCCCAGTTCAGTGAAAGAAAGTGTAGGGGAGTGTTATCACTAAAGTTGAACCCCGACTGCTAGGGTCAAGCTTAGAGAAATCTTAAATTTTGGTTTAATGGGTAACTGAGTTGATAGAGTGTTGGAGGTATAATAGTACAGACACCAGGCTAGGTTTAAAGATCAAACAGCAGGAAATGTATCATTGTAAAATACAGTAATAGGAAAGACTACGAGCATGAATTTATAAAGAATGAATTTGGTTCTGCAACAGGATATTTAAAGGTAATTGCACATCATTATAAGAATCTTGTAATGGATTATCAAGACCACACACAAGATAAAATCATAACTAGATACAATTCATGTATAAAAGCAAAACAGGCTCATCATTATAATCATTTCAAAGCAGCCATCCTACATAAAGAGAAACAAAGTGCATACATGCCCTGCCAATACCATCTCAACCCTTGGTTGGAACTCCTCTCTTCCTCACTTTTGCAGGCTTTCGGATATATATTAGAAAATCTAAAATTAGATAACATTAATACTCTATCTCAAAAAATCTGGAAGCAATCCTTGAAACTAGAGCTTTGATTGCCACATGCAGTCAAATTGGAACCAATCTTTGGCCTATTTGAAAATGTTTTGCCACTTGTAAAATCAGAGATGTTAGAAATCCCCTGCCATGTGTAATTTGTGTGCTTGAAAATGCTCATTGAGCTCCTAGAGATCGGAGATGCTCCTTCATTACTACTCTAGGTGCTCCTCATATCCTAAAATTTGGGATTAACTAATCATAATGTTAGGTTCGATAACCTTGATGATATGACAGCTTCTTATATGAAAGAACATCAGAGATATATGGATCTGCTTCTTTGGTAAATTCTCCTAACTGCCACATGTTCCTCGGTACCCTGCATTCTAGCTAACATTTGACTTACGGATCCTCTGGAAATTTGGAAATGATGTTGATGTTGATTCTCTACGTTCAAAACTGGAAGTGCTTGAATTAATTGACCCAAAATATTTTTTTTAAATATACTCTACCACCTAATCATTTTAGGCCTAGAGATATGGAGATGACCTTTAACCAACGTTAATAGTCTTCCTGGAAAAATGGATCCGATCCTCTACCTCTGGATAATTTTGCTTCTTTATGGCAGATTTCCAGAGCCTCTTCCACGATCCCGAAATCCTCCATAACCTCCACTAGCTGCAGTGCTTCGACCCATTTCAGCCAAACTGGGGCTAATCGATTGCCCTGCTTCTGCAAGGATTTTTATCAGATCTTTGGAAAACCTTGCATTTGCAGCAGTGAAGTATGTATATTCCGTGCCCTTGGCACTTGCTCGGCCAGTACGGCCAATACGATGCACGTAATCCTCCATGGAGCCAAGAAAATCATAGTTGATAACGCATTTCATATCCTTAACATCCAAGCCCCGTGCAGCAACATCTGTAGCAGTCATAATAGGGCTCTTGCCAGCCTTAAATTTTGATAAGACTCAATCCCTCTCGGCTTAGCTTTTATCTCCATGAATTGATAGTGTTGTCCATCCATCCATACGAAGTTTCCTGGTAACTTGGTCACAGCCTTTTTTAGTCTCCAAAAAGATAAGCAAGCGACTACCATCCATGATCTCCTCCAAGAGACGTATCAACCTTGAATACTTCTCATGTTCAAAAACAATCTCCACAACTTACTCAATTGCATGGTTTGCCTTGAGGTCTAGTGAGCCAATTACTACCTTGTAAGGATTATGCAGAGACTTCTTGGCAAGAAGTTCAACTTCCTTTGGCCAAGTTGCACTCCAGTATAATGTCTGTCGATCTGTCCGAATTTGGGAAACGATTTTCTTTATCTGTGGTTCAAAACCCATGTCGAGCATACAATTAGCTTCATCTAACAAAAGATATGTCACTCTTCACAAGTTTGTATGTTGTGACTCCAACATATCAATTAACCGACCTGGGGTAGCAATGACAATGTCAACCCCTTTTGATAGATCTCGTACTTGTGGACCTTTGGGAGCACCTCCATATATACACGTATTCTTGATTTTTGAAGATGCTCCAAACCTAGCTGCCTCTTTTTGACACTCTGCCTCGTTTTGCCTCAGAGAACATTAACCTCTTTGAATTTAATCTGGAAGATTTTCCTAGTGCATGCTCCTCAAAGTTTTTAACTTGAATGTTTCCACAATAATAACCCTGTTTAATGTTTCCACATGCAATATCTTCTTGCAAACTACCGTTCTTGTTGATAACATCCTCTTTAAGGAGGTTGCACAAATCATTAATGTGCATAGAGACCATAGGAGATGGTGAAGGAATCGGTGTCATGAAAGAAGACTCAGCCACGGACTGCATAATAGAATTAGCTGCAGAAATTGTACTATAAATCCTTTTGGGGTAGCTTGGAGCTTTGAGAAAAGTATGTTAATACAATGAACCTTTTGCCTCTCCTCCACAAATGCATAAAACTATGGGATCAATTGAGGGCCACCTTAGATGAAACAATTCTGTGTGCTACCAAAAACTTATAACTTTTGTTGGAGCAGATCTGATGATAACAGGGAGTACACTTCAGCCAAAGAATTATGGTTCAAGTTGGAAAGCGAGTACCAAAAGGCAATACCAGAACCCGAAAGGGCAGATTAGGAATCAGAAGACAAGCCCACGGAATACATCAATCAAGAAGAACACGAGCAAGAAGAGGACTCCAATAAAGGTATGGGCTCTTGTGATTGTAATAATAGCTTGTGTGATGAAATTGAGAAGGTTCTTGCAGATGATGATGAAGGGCTGTCAAAGGCTGCACATGAGATACATCTCACATAGCTAAATATTGATCTCAGATCCAATTGGTTTCTGAACACAGTAAATTGAAACCATAGTGACTTCACAAAGTTAAAAAAGAAAATCTTGGAGTCCTTGAATGAATATTAGCAGAAGACCATGACAATGAAAGTGTTGTTTATGAAGCTCAAAAACAAGGACAAATAGTTGCGAGATCAAATGAAAGACAAGGATGTTGATGTTGAACAACTAAAGATTGAATTGATCAGTCAAAAGAAAGAACCATAGGAGCGTGCTGAAAAGCTTGAAGAAACTAGAGAGGTCAATCATGATCTGAAGACTTAGCTAGAGGAAGCTAAGAGGATAGAAGAAATACTGTAGATTCGGCTAAAAGAAAAGTAGGAGACAATCCAGAAGCTGAAAATGGAGGTAGTTAGTCTCAGGAAGAAAGGTGAGAAGAATGAAGATTTTATCAAGTTCGAGGACAGTTCAGTTGTCCTAGATAAGATCTTGGATTTGCAGAGATCTCCACTCAACAAAACTGGTCTCGGTTACAAGAAGGACAAGGAAAAATCTGAAAATGACACTTGGTCTTCAAAGACTCCAGAAGCATGTCCATCAACGTCCAAAGCTGCTCCCCATGCGCCTGCACATGACAACAAGGACTTTGGAAGTTCAAAGATGAAACAAGGAGTTAAGTCTATTTCTCAAAGCAAGCTCAAAAAAGAAACAACTCCAAGATATAGGTATCAAATTGGTTTCAAGGGCTATTGTTATTTTTGTTCTAACTTTGGTCATAAGGCTATGGATTGTGGATTCCATGGAAGAAGAAGTGGTGGAAAGCCCAATGACTCAGTTAGATGTTGGACATGTAATCAAGTTGGACATGTTTCTGCCACATGTCAAACATTGAGATGCTACACATACAGTGGGTTTGGTCACAAAGCCCAAGAATGTGCAAGTCAAAGAAGTCAACCGAGGAAGAGCCCTTCCTACACATCAACAAGAAGAACCAATGAACCTTGGAAGAAGACCAATGCAGAAAGATTTGAAGATCAAAAGACAAAGGCCTACAGTCAAGGACACTCTCAGGCATGGAGATATGAAGTTGATCAAAGAAGTGTTGATAGTTCCAACAGCTCAGTCTGCTAGACATGCAACCATGTTGGTCACAATGCTGCATATTGTCGTACGATGAGGTGTTATAGTTGCAGTGGCTTTGGGCACAAAGCTCAAGATTGTTAGAGTACATAAAAATAACCCATGAGAAGTTTCCTATACAGCTCATCAAGGAAAGCCAGTACAGATGAACGAACAAATGTCGAAAGGACAGATGCCAAGAAGCAAGTATGGATGAAGAAGACCGAGCACCTACAAATAGGAGAGGTTGATCAGAGCAGGGAGGATGGCTGCCATATGGCAAGCCAAGTGTAAGGTCTCTCAAAGGCCTTGGCACACCTTGGGTTCATAAGGCTGGAGGATGAACTCAGGGGAGAAAGGATGACTACTCCAGGCGTACAGACAGCTCCTAGGATCGTGCATATTGATAGGGGGAGCAGTGATCAGTAATCAGTGATTTCAGATGTAGATATGTGGTCACCCTTTGCCATTGATTCCAAAGGGGTAGAGATGAAGACAAAAAAAGAGATGAAGACAAAAGGGGAGCATGCTCACAGGGGGAGCATGAGTTGTTGTCATCAATGACAAAGAGGGAGATTGTTGATGAAATTGTCATTAATGCCAACATGGACTTGCAATGGCACCATAGGTTGTCATTGATGCCACCAAGTCCCACTTGCAATGCCTTAGACCCCTTACGGAGAGGGTTTGTGCCTTGAAGCACCTTGTACCTAGTTGACAAGGTCCCTGTACCCACAAGGTTCAATCTTGAAGCCACCACCTTGTTGAAGATGCTGAAGACCCTGGTGATAGTGTTGAAGACCCTGGAGATGATGTTGAAGCTCTTTTGGACGATGGAAAAGCCCTAGATGGGTTGGAGAAGCATTAATGACCTATTTTGTGGTCATTCATGCTCTAATGGTGTCATGGTACCCTAGGAGAAGGCGTAGCAACCACATAGGTGATGCCATGATGGATCTTGCTCTTGGAGGTCTCCTTGCGTGGTTAAGATGGTTGAATAAGCCTATGAAGCCTCTTGTTTGTTGAAGAATCCTTGCTGAAGTCCTTGGACCAACACTTAGTGGTTTGATGACCTTGCAACCCTTATTGGGGTCATGGAGCTCTTATATGACGATGATGACCTTGTATGGTCCTAATCAGGCTATGGAACCACTGGTATGATGAAGAATGTAATGTCTTCTTCTAATTAAGCACTAAAACACCCACTAACCTACTTAATTCCCTTAGGTTCGAGTAGGTACTGCATAAGAGGGAATTGACTGAAGACATTTGGTACTTAGAACAGATCGGGACATTCATTTAGTATTAAAGTCATCAGTTGGATAAAAGAAGCCTTATTTCTTTTGGCTTAAAAGTCAACATCAAATTAGAATTGCATGCATGCAAAAGTGAAGCATAAACCCTAAAAGTGACATGCAAACCCTAAAAGCGCATGATGATCTATTTAAGAAGGGTTATTGGACTAAACAAGGTATCTATTAATATTGTCGTTGATTTGGAGCTTTTGAGCAGCAGCACAGCGTGCAACCATGGCAGTTGGGGTTGAAGACGACGTCTTATTGGACTAAACAAGGTATCTATTAATATTGTCGTTGATTTGGAGCTTTTGAGCAGCAGCACAGCGTGCAACCGTGGCAGTTGGGGTTGAAGACGACGTCTTCAGCCAACAAGGATTTCGCAGTGAAATATCTTCCCTAGTCTCCTTCAGGGTAGGCCATCCAGGTCCACCATCAGCTTTCATCTTTATTTCATTCATACACAACGATTTGGTGTCCACCGAAAGATTGTTTGTAGGAACACGAGTGCAGCTGGGAGGATTTAGCTGGAAAACCCCAAAATACTTGCTAAGTCTCTAAATCTCGGTTTATCTTCCGGATACTGGCATCATCTTCATCAACAGGGTCACTCTATTGCATTGAGTGATCAACAGCTTCCAGTTTGCTCATCCGAAGCAATTATCAGCAGTTTTGTGTGCTTGGGGGCGTGAGCAGCTCAACAGGGGAACCAATTCGCTAGCCTGCTTAGATAGGTCAGAATCCCTGCATGCTCCAGTCATTCTCTCCGGCTCGGGAAGATCTACATCCTGGTAAATTCTCATCTCCATCAGGCACCCCTTTCATAAAAAACGCCACCTTTAACTGAGGAGAGGGTTTCGTGCTGCTGGGCAGTAACAGCAGTAAAGGAGCAATATTACTTCACCAGCTCAGCTTTATCTGCATGCGTCTTATCTCTGGAGCATCTTCAGCTTGATTATCAGTGGTAAGTGTTTACCTTCTTTCGAAAATCTTTGCCCTAGTTCAGTTATAATTTAGGGCCATTTGCCCGGCACCTTGCATGCAAATTTTTATTTAGTATTATTGCAAATCCCAAGGCTAGAAGTAAGCCCTAGAATAGTAAACAATAGAATAGCAGTATTTGGGATATTACAGTGGTATCAGAGCATGTTCCTTACTAGGTATGGGCTTGAACATGAGAAGTAAATGAATACAGAAGAAGACACTTTTGTAACCTATAGGAGAAAGAAGGGTAGGAACACTGAGGAGCAGGAATTTGAGGATATCCAACTAGAAGATACCGACTCAGATATGGACCCGACAGGTATACACTCTGACAAAGGGAAAGAAACAGGAGAAGAGGAAGACAGGATGGAGTTTCGTAGCTTGGTAAACGCATTGCATGACCTAACCAAGGGGCAAAAGGAAGTATTACATGCAATAAACATATTGGCATCGAAACCAGAACCAGGTCATAGCAGTATACCTCTCTCTCTAGTAGACAGAGGATCTACAAGCAGTAGTGGAAAGCATGCAAACATTAATACGCAAAACACACCCCACATATATAACCGACCTTCCAGTAGACCTACTACGCCTCACTTTTTGGCAAATGCAGTAACAAGACCAGTCATGCCAGTAGAACCTAGTGAACCATTTGGAGCCTATTTACAAGAATACAGGGATTTGGGATTAGTTCCATGCGGCCATGTCTTTCTCAGAGTTCTGCAACATGAAAAGTAGGAACCGAGCCAGGAATTTCAACATAGGATTTAACCAAAATTATGGGTTGCAGAAAACCTTGGGTAGATTGACCATCCCAATCTTTGATGGGGCTCGCAGAGGTTTAGCGAAAATATGGGCTCAAAAGTTGGATACTTACTTCCAACTCAACCCCATGACAGAGACAGATGCCATTAAATTGGCTACACTACACCTAGACGGAGAGGCTCATGAGTGGTGGTACTTCGGGCTAGTGACATTAGGTCACAACACCATCAGTTCCTACAGTGAGTTCACACAAAAGCTCATGGAACAATTTGACAGGAAGGACCCAGAGATACACTTCAGAGAGTTGGCTCAACTCAAACAAACGGGTAGTGTCGAGGCCTTCAACTCAAAGTTTCAGAGAGTCGTTGTTATGGTGACAAATGTGTCGAAGAGCAGGTTGATTATATTGTTTTCAGAGACCTTGATAGAACCCTTACGAGGGTGGGTGAAAGCCCACAAACCATCTACTCTACAGGATGCAATCAGTCGAGCCAAAGATTTACAAGATTCAATTCTGAAGAACAGGTTTCCACTTAAGACAAACTTCTCGGTAAAAGACAAAGACCGAAAACCTTTTCAACAGAAAGGGCCAAGGAAAAATTCGTTGGACGATGAAATGAGGAAAGATCTAAGAAGGAAAAAGTTATGTTTTACTTGTCAGGAACCATGGGTTCCGGGCCACAGGTGCTCAGGGAAGGCCAAGGCCCATTATATTGAGGTCTATTCATATAGTGAAGGGGAAGAATCCGAGCAGGAGACAACAGAGGAATTGCGAATAGCAGAGGAGTCATTCGAAGGAGGTACAACAGAGGGGGCTATTGCCTCATTATCCGGAGTACCTAGGTTTCATACTCTCAAGGTCAGAGGAGTAGTACAGGGCCACAAGATAGGAGTGTTGATTGATGGGGGAGCAACCCACAATTTCATTGATGCAGCATGGGTGGCTAAGAGGGGTATTCCAACAGAGAAGTTTGAGGGAATCACTATAGCGGTAGCAATAAATACTAGCGTGGAGTGCAACTATTGGATTCCTAAACTGAATGTCACATTAGGAAACTATCATATGACAAACTCATTTTATGTGGTGAATGTGGTTGATACAAATGTAGTATTACGTGTCCAATGCCTTTATTCAACAGGAAAATATACTACATATTACAGGGCAATGGAAATGGAATTCCAAGGACTAGATGGAAAACGGGTAGTTTTGAGGGGCATGAATACTTACCCCCCCAAACCAGTATCATCACAGAGAATGGAGGCTGTACTCAGACTGGATGACATAGAATGGTCAGTAGAGTGCTTGGTTACTTTTAAAAAACCTCCAGAGAACAACACCCAACATCCAGCAGATATTTAGGCACTATTGCAGAAACATGAGAAGGTATTTCGGGTTCTTCCAACAGGTAGACCACCAGATAGGGGATTTGAACATATTATTGAGTTGGAGGAGGGGACACAGGAAGTCATAACCACTCCATACATACATCCCAAAAGATACAAGAATGAGAACGAGAAGACGATCAAGGAATTACTAGAACTGGGATATATTCGAAGATCAAGGAATTACTAGAACTAGGATATATTCTAGTCCCTTTGCATCATCAGTGGTTTTAGTTAAAAAGAAGGATGGCACATTATGAATGTGTATTGATTACAGGGCACTCAACAAGAAGACCATCAAAAACAGGTATCCCATCCCTAGGATTGATGAACTGATGGACGAGCTACGAGGCGCCAAATACTTTTCAAAGATCGATCTTCGATCAGGGTACCATCAGATCCGAGTAAGGGATCAAGACATTTCCAAGACAACTTTCTGTTGCCACTACGAGTTCTTAGTCATGCCTTTTGGACTCACCAATGCTCCAGCCACCTTCCAGTCTTGCATGAACCACACTTTCAGGGCTCAATTACATAAGTATTTGCTAGTATTCTTTGATGATATTTTAATTTACAGCAAAACTTGGGAGGAACATTTGAAACACTTAGATGAGGTATTGAGAATTTTGGAAGAGCACTCGCTTTACGCGAAGATGTTTAAGTGCACGTTTGGCATGAAGGAGATGTTGTATCTAGGACATATAATCAGTGCAGAAGGGGTACAGGTTCATATGAAGAAGATTAGAGCTATCCGGGATTGGCCTACGCCAAAGACAGTCACTGAACTGAAGGGCTTTTTAGGCCTTTGGACATATTACAGGAGGTATGTTAAGGGATTATCTCAATTTTTCGCACCACTCACCGATCTCACAAAGAAAGGGGCATTCACATGGATAGAATTGGCACAGCGAACCTTTGAGGAAATGAAAACCATCATGAGTTCTTGCCCAGTTTTGGCACTACCAGACTTCTCACAGCCATTCATAGTGGAGTGTGATGCTTCAAGGGAAGGACTAGGGGCATTACTGATGCAAAACCATCACCCAATTGCATTTGAAAGCCAGAAACTGAAAGACCATGAGCGCCACTACCCCATATATGACAAAGAGATGCTAGCTATCTTACATGCCCTAACTAAATTTAGACAGTTTTTGGTGGGAAGCAAATTCAAAATCAAGATAGATCATAACAGTCTCAAATACTTCTTGGAGTAGAAAGAATTAAATGAGCACCAACAGAAATGGGTCAGCAAGATACATGCTTATGATTTTGAAATAGAGTATGTGAAGGATAGGAACAATGTAGTAGTTGATGCCTTATCCAAACGACCAGCTTCATTATCCCTCATGAGTATATCCATAGATTGGAGATCTCTTCTCTTAATAGAGTATTCCAAAAACAAATTTGCTTGTGAGTTATTAGATGGACAGATCCAGGATGACAGGTATAGAATTGTTGATGACATCATCTATTACAATGGTAGGATATACCTTGTCCCGGAATCAGTTTTAAAGAGGAATATCATACAGGCATCGCATGACTCGCCATTATCAGGGTATCAGGAGTTCTTAAAAACCTACAGGAAGATCCGAGAGAGGTTCTCATGGAAGGGCCTCAAAGGAGAGATAATACAGCATGTCTGGGAATTCGGTATCTGCCAGCAAAACAAGATTGAACATACTCATCTGGCAAGGTTACTTCATCCATTACCGATACTGGAGCAGAAATGGGAAAGCATCCTGATGGACTTCATTACAAGGTTACCCAAGGTACAAGGACGAGACTGCTTATATGTAGTGGTAGATTGGTTGACCAAATTTGCTCACTTTTTTGCTATCTCTTCCGACTATTCAGCATCGCAAGTAGCCGAGTTATTTTTCAGAGAGGTTTTCAGACTCCATGGGCCACCTAAAATCATTGTCAGTGATCGTGACAGTAAATTCACGAGTGCTTTCTGGAAGGAGCTATTCAGGTTGCTAGGGACAGAACTTGCTACAAGCATAAGTTATCATCCCCAGAGCAATGGCCAGACGAAGATTGTCAACAAGTAGATTGAGGGGTATCTGAGAAACTATGTAGCAAGACAACAGAGGACCTCGATTAAATGGCTACACTTTGGAGAGTATTGCTACAATACTACCCACCACATGTCTATTAAAATTACACCTCTCAAGGCTCTCTATGGCTACGAGGCACTGGACTTTGTAGATTTGGCTTGTGGAAATAGTAGGGCACCCAAGGCCAAAGATTGGGTACAAGACAGTCAAGATATTCTCAAAGTCTTCAAGGAGAATCAACAGGCAGCACAAAATCAGCAGAAGATATATCCAGACAGACACAGGATTGAAAGGAGTTTTGAGGTAGGAGATCTGGTATATTTACGGCTACAACCTTACAGGCAATCTTCCCTCAAGAAAAAAGGAGCGAAAAAACTAAAACCTCATTTCTATGGTCCGTACAAGGTAATTAGGAAGGTTGGAGAAGTAGCTTATGAACTAGAACTCCCAGAGGAGAGCAAAATTCACAATGTGTTTCATGTGTCCAACCTCAAGAAAACAGTAGGACAACACATTGCTCCATCCACCGAGCTGCCTCCCTTAAATGATGAACGGATTTTGATATTGATTCTAGAGAAAATCCTACAAGTGCGAGAAAGGAAACTCCGAAACAGGGTGATTCGAGAGTACTTGGTAAAATGGAAAGAATCACCTATGGAGGATGCCACATGGGAGGCAGAGCGGGTATTGCAGCGTCCCAGTTTGCAGTTGCTTGAGGACAAGCAATTTCAAGCAGGGAGGACTGTAATGTCCTCTTCTAATTAAGCACTAAAACACCTGCTAACCTACTTAATTCCCCTAGGTTAGAGAGGGTACTACATAAGAGGGAATTGAATAGGACATTTGGTACTTAAAACAGATCAGGACATTCATTCAGTATTAAAGTCATCAATCGGATAAAAGAAGCCTTATTTCTTTTGGCTTACAAGTCAACATCAAATTAGAATTGCATGCATGCAAAAGTGAAGCATAAACCCTAAAAGAGACATGCAAACCCTGAAAGCGCATGATAATCTATTTAAGAAGGGTTATTGGACTAAAGAAGGTATCTATTATTATTGTTGTTGATTGGAAACTTCTGAGTAGCAGCACAGCATGCAACCACAGCAGTTGGGGTTGAAGGCGGCGTCTTCAACAGACGAGGGTTTGGCAGTGAAATATTTGCCCTAGTCTTTTTCAGGGTAGGCCATCCAAGTCCACCATCAGCTTTCATCTTTATTTCATTCATACACATTGATTTGGAATCCACCGGAAGATTGTTTGCAAGGACATGTGTGCAGCTGGGGGAATTTAGCTGGAAAATAGCAAAGTACTTGTTGAGTCTCTAAATCTCAGTTTATCTTTCGAATACTGGCATCATCTTCATCAACAAGGTCACTCTACTGCATTGGGTGATCAACAGCTTCCAGTTTGCTCATACGGAGCAGTTTTGTGTGGTTGGGGACGTGAGCAGCCTAACAGGGGAACCAATTCGCTAGCCTACTTAGAGGGGTCAGAATGCCTGCATGCTCCAATCATTCTCTCTGGCTCGGGAAGATCTACATCCCGGTAAATTCTCAGCTCAATCAGGCACCTCCTTCATAAAAAACGTCACCTTTAACTGAGGAGAGGGTTTTGTGCTACCGGGCCGTAACACAGGGAAAGGAGCAATATTACTTCACTAGCTGAGCTTTATCTGCATGCATCTTATCTCTGGAGCATCTTCAGCTTGATTATCGGTGGTAAGTGTTTACCTTCTTTCGAAAATCTTTTCCCTAGTTCAGCTATAATTTAGGGCCATTTGCTCGGCACCTTGCATGCAAATTTGTATTCAGTATTATTCTAAATCCCGAGGCTACAAGTAAGCCCTAGAATAGTAAACAGTAGAATATCAATATTTGGGATATCACAAAGAAGCCCATGGAACCCCTAATGAAGACCTTGATACCCTTGCAAAGGTCATGGAGCCCACTACTTGCACATTACATGGTTAGATGGCATGATGATGTGGTCTTTGGTGACTTAATGAAGTCATGGAACCTTGTGAAGACCTTGATGCCCATTGCTTGCACTTGATGTGGTTAAGGCACCCACACACATATTGGCTTGATGATGGTCCATTTAGTGACAAGCTTGAAGCCCATGACGGAACCTTGCACATGGCATGCCATTAAAAGCCCTGGTGGCTTGATGCAACTCTATGAAGATGTGGAGGACACACTCCCATGAATTTTAAATGATGTGGTTGACTTTGAAGGATGTTTTAAAAGAAAAATAATAAAAATACATAAAGTTGACCATTGAAGTGGTAAGAAAAATAATAAAAATGCATAAGGTTGACCATTGAGGTGGTAAGAAAAATAATAAAAATACATAAAGTTGACCATTTAGGTGGTAAGAAGTTTAAAGTCAAAAATTCAAATTCAAATTACAATTTTTAATTAAAAATTAAAATTCTTACCACTTACCTTTGAAGAAAAGTCGACCAACATGAAACATGTCCACTTTAATGTGTATATAAACACATCCAAAAACAGTCAATGATGGAAGTAGAGAAGTGAATTCATGGAGATTGGCCTAAGGTTTTTTCGCAGCAACAGAGGAGCAATTCGTTTTTACAGATATTTTTGGGCATCTTCACTAAAATTGGCATAACTTTCTCATGCGGAATTTGAATTACAAAATTCTTGGCTCGTTGGAAAGATTGTTACGAGGGCTATGAGATGACATGATATTGAGTTTCTTCTGGTTTGTCTATTGTTTCTTCATCTTGTGATCTTCGGAAATGTATAGTTCATTCTTCTTGGTTTCTCTTGTGATGGCACATGTCTCTCATGGATAGAGTTCATCTTTGATCTTAGTATGTGAGCCTCTATATTGCTATATATATTTGAAGTCATTGAATTTGTTATGGAGGCTATGATGATGATATTGCATACCTTTATGCTATGATATGATACGGCTTATGATGATAATACATGTGATAATGATGTACACTCTATGATGCTGATGCACTCCTGTACAATACGATGTATATGCATACCATAGTGTGATGATGCACTCCTATACAATATGATGTACATGCATACCATAGTGTGATGATGCTCTCCTATGCAGTATGATGTATACTTGATGTTGATGATGCATACATGGTGCACACTGAGATGATGATGATGCATATTTGATGATGAGGATGCATACCCTACGACGATGATGCATGCCTATGATGATGATGCATGACAATGCATGCCTTATGTTCAGTGAAAGCAGAGCATAATTACTTGTTAAATAATTGTGTATGATGAGGTGAACAATGACGTACATGAGCAGTAGTGATGACCAGCAAAGATGAGCAGCATGAGCAGCAGAGATGAGAAGCAGTGATGAGCAACAAAGATGAGCAACAATGATGAGCTGCAGTGATGAGCAACAGAGATGAGCAGATTGACGAGCAGAGTGATGAGTAGAGATTGATGTGCACAACAGAAGTTGGTTGTGCAACAGAGCCATATGATTGCTTGCAAGAAGAATCTTGCATTTGGGGACGGGACTCCTCAAACCCTTCTTAGTTGGAGCTACAAAAACCAGGTTGGGTCCTGTTATGAGAGTTGGTGCTGATTTGTAATCGAAAAGATTGTTGTCTTCCATGTACAATAAATAAAGATCAAATTACAAATATTCTTAGTCTCTTCGATGTGATGAATGTGTTTATGACTCTTGGTTGATTTAACTAAAGCATTTGATGACTTAATATACTCTGGTTGACTAAAATAAGGTTAAAATATTATAAATTGCTCACACACTGATTCACCCCCCTCTCAGTGTGGCCGTTATGTCTAACATACTACACTAAGTCTCATCAATCCCTCTCTGTTGATAGGAAATCATCCCCAATTTCTATTTGAAGTTGGGGAAAGTATTGCTCAAACTTTGACCAAGACAAGCGACTTGGCTTGAGTGGGCAGATTACTTTGCAGCAAACCAAGTGGGAGTTTGGAAATGCCTAGTAGATATGGTGTGGATGTCATGAAGGGTATCATTATGGACAAAAGACTAAAAATATGCAATTTTGGCGTCAGAATTTGTGACGAGATCAAATTCCTCCAAGTGAGGTGGCTAAGACAACTTCAACTTATTAACAGTCACCACATCATGGATGCCAAGCTGAGGTGGGATGTCCAACTCGAAGGCATCAAGATTTATTTGTTGTACGATGGTGTAAGGAACATACTGAATGGGATTGAACTTATGATGTTGTTGATTTTGCAGCATTGCTTGTCCAACTAAACCCAAATTTGCTCACCAACCGAAAAATGTGGAGCAACTCAATTTTGGTCATGAAGTGCCTTATACTCTGTTCATGTTTGTTCTGGGAAGTCTTGAACCCTATTGTGGATCTGGCAAAGGATAATTGTTTTATGAGATTGTAATGTAGACATGCTCCTCAGCTTGTGTTGTATATCTCTGAGAGAGAGAGGGAGATGTAATGAAAATTGTTATGAACTATAAAATAGGACTCGTCCCTTCAGGGCTACGTGACAGTATTTCACATGTCAGACACAAATATGCTAGGACACATGTTTGGCATGTGTCTTGAAAGAGGACATGTCCCAACCACGTGTTCAACACATACCCTAAATGTGTCCCACTCTAAAAAGCATTTTTCATTGTGTTTTACCACTTTTAGTTGTAGTGAAAGAGATGTCATGGTCTATCATTCAGGGAAAGGGTACAATCTAGATTCAAAGGGATTCCAAGGGTTTTGTAAATGTTTTGGTTTCTAAATAATGTTTGTATTTCCGTGACATGCTTCCTCGTGTCAAATAACTTGGTTTATAAGCAATAAGAAACCAAAATATGTTATATGGAACTCCTAAAAACGTCATCTAACATGTTATTTATCATAAGTTTTCTACATAACTAATTGCTCAAATGTGTCCAAGATTATGTGAATGCCAATGGTCACTAGCCATTGAGAACAGTACAAAGAAGGGAAGCTCGCACAAGCAACCAAAGGAAGCGGTCACACTTGTCCATCAATTTTTAGTTGGTCTATGTTACTAGGTTTTCCTCGGCTTGTTGCTCAAATATATTGATGTTAAAGCCAAGGGTAATGAAAACATTATAAGTAAGGAGGCTTGCACAAGTGGTCACTCCTATTGTAACGGCGTTGGTAAGAGGCACTTTGGCTACTCTCTACCAGCAGGCAAGCTTGGCATGGGACCTTGGCCCATAACACCAAGGAGGGCTTGGCAACCCGACTTAGAAGCTCGTAGACGAACATGTGGGCATCTGAAACATTAGTGGGTTGCAGTAAAGACTTGAGTTGACACGCCTGTGAGTAGCACAACTTGGAAGCTCAGCGAGAGAGATTAGGAGCACGCCAAGTGTGAGACATGAGGGTGTCGACAAGCAAAATTATCTGGGCACAAGTATGAGATGCATCACAATGAGATGAGGCACACACCCACCCAGAAGAGGGCAAGTTTCCCAAGGCACACGATGTGTGGGTGCATCGATTGGCTTGAGAGGGTGTGGACCCACGACTTGGGACAATCCTAACTACTTATGTGGACGCCATGTGACGCATTGGCAAGTAATCTTATGAAGGGAGCACACTCATGGCCTGCAGGAAAACGACTATAAGTATGCAAACCAAGTGGTGGCAAAAGGAAGATCCAACTGCGGGATCAGTCCAAGTTGTAAAGTTGGTCTGACTCAAGGGGAGGCGACCTCCCTTTGGGAGGCCCCCAACAAGGTACAACTGCCTTGGCACAAGTAGGGCATTGGGTGAAGGTCTAGGCAGATGGCAGGCTTACAATTGAGGAGAACCAAGTGTGTGGAGCTTGGTGAGAGCATGGCATAAGGCTAAGTATAATGAAGGAACACAACAAATTAAGACCTGGACATGGTGCAGATGACAAGAGGACTTGGTGCAAGCTTCGAGTGCAGAGACAGGAGTCGTAGCTGGATTTCCTGCGACAGCGTCAATTTCTGGAGAGCTTGCGAGTGGGCACTCTCTCAGGTGGGTTTGTCTGCGAACGCCCCTGTCTTAATGTAACATTGTAATCTGTAATTATGTTATAAAAATGGTTTTAGGCACGTACGTCATGGGGTGTCGCCTTCATATCTCTTATGTTTCTTTCTGTGCAATGGCTAGCCATTGAGAATAGCACAAGAGTAAGCATCATTAAGTGTTTTTCATGAAAGTAGGCATAGTCTATCGGGCTCCCAACCCGGGTTGGTCTTGCCACTGGTTGGGGGAGTTTCGGGCAGTGCTACAAAACCTGTCAGAAGGAACAAAGCTTAGGCTTTTGGGACATATCGGCAGGCCCATGACATGTGCTATCAGAGTTGAGATGAGCATCTAGGTAAGTTCTTCACCGTGACGTAGGAAGATTACCGAAAGAGTTGGACACAAAAGTTTGAGCACGAGTTCGCCCAGAAGCATGGCGCCCAGAAATGGTGCATGCAAGGGTGAAGTGCGCCCAAATAGGGTGTCCAAGAAAACAAACACCTAGTGGAAGCAAATGGGGCTCTGAGCAGGAGTGCACCTGGGTTACAGTAACGTTCGCCTAACTTGCTTGGACTTATCGACAAGACTTTGGAGGTAACCAATAAGAGAAAGTCCGGCATGCGATAGAAGTGCGCCCAACACAGTAGAGCATTACACTTATACAGATGGGTACCAGTGCCCAACAATGAAACAAAGAGCACCCGACAGAACAAGTCGCCTAACTGTTAGAAGTTTGGCGGAAGTGCGCGACAAAGAGGTGTCTGGCGCATGGCGATAGGTTGCAAAAACACCATGAAACGATTCACCTCAACACACGACAGTTGCTACAAGTTGGAAGCTAAGAGGTGAAGCACAGTGACAGGGTGATGGGAGGTGGTGCTAAGTACAGTGCACCACGATAGAAGTGCGCCCAACACAGTAGAGCATTACACTTATACAGATGGGTACCAGTGCCCAACAATGAAACAAAGAGCACCCGACAGAACAAGTCGCCTAACTGTTGGAAGTTTGGCGGAAGTGCACGACAAAGAGGTGTCTGGCGCATGGCGATAGGTTGCAAAAACACCATGAAACGATTCACCTCAACACACGACAGTTGCTACAAGTTGGAAGCTAAGAGGTGAAGCACAGTGACAGGGTGATGGGAGGTGGTGCTAAGTACAGTGCACCAGGCACACCTTTGGATGCCTAGGAGGCAAGACGATTGACATAGTGGTGCCTATGAGGTGAGGCACTCGACAACAAGGTTGCACAGGTGAGGAGCACTTGGATTTGCAAATTTCATGAAAAGAGTGGAGTGTTGGGAGTGTTAAGGAAGAGCGCGGACCAACAGGAGTGCCTAATGCCCCAAACACAGTGTAGTAACTGAGATAGGTCTAAAGGAGCTAGCGAACCAAAATTACAGACTCTTGACAAATCCGACAGATGAGTACCCAACAGTCGACACAATTCAGTGGAAGTAAATATTTTGACTTCGTAAAGGGCAAACAGAGCTTCTCTAGAAGCTGACTTGGAGGGTAGGCGGATGTCTAAGGAAGAGGTAGTGGCAGCACTTCGTTGAGCCTTGGCAGGTCGCACCTCTTGACAGTCTTGGGTGAGACAAGTTTCTGGGTAGTCTCAGCAAGAGACTCAAGCAAAGACACACCTTGTGGTAGAGAGAGATATTCAGGAGTAAGCAACAAGCTTGAGAGGGTCCGAAAGGAAGCACAATTCGCAGGTGTCTGGGAGGTGGGCACATTTGTTTGGGCAAGAAATGGGCGCAAGTCTATGGCTAGGATGACAAACTTTTGAAGCAGCCAAAGGGAGACGCTTTCCAACAGACATGGTTTGCAATGCTCTTTGGAAGACATAGTGATGTGCACTTATGGACAAACCTCGAAGAGGTGCCAGCATGGGTGGAGATGGTTTAGTTCATGCTTAAGTGCAATACGATGCACTTTCCAAGGAGATGAACAATGTAGGATGCGAGTAGGTAACATGCTACTCATTACAAGCGCAAGCCCTACGAGGAGGCAGCCTTATAGCAAATTCGATAGGATCGAAAAACTGTCGTCGAGGGATTGAAGCAATGCGCCCAATGAGTGGGACTAAGTACATGACATGGAAAACTTGGTGTAGAAGGAAGTAAGAGTCAAGTATGAAGGATTCTGGAATGCACAATGGGCATCTGGGAAGTGGCACAGGAAGAGTTCATAGAACACAGTGCGCCCGGGGCATAACAGAGTTGCGCCTGGCACACTGTGCACTTCAACAGGAAGTATGACCAAGACTTGGTGCATCCAAAATTCAGCAAGAGAGACAATGGCCCTTGGATGTTTAGAAGGTGTCGAGTTGTTTGAATGTGTTAAGTTGGAGATGGTGACTTAGCACGCTTAAGAAGGAGTGGTCCTCTCCTTGGGAAAGACAACAATGGCGAACCGAAGAGGAGAACACTTGCTTGGGTTAAGCAAGGTGTTAGTTTCTAAGCCATGCGATGGATGCAACAAAGACTTGACCATGAAGAAGGTTGAGGTTGAGGTTGGAACTGCCCTTTGGTATGGGACTATGGTTAAGGCTGGAGTTGCCCTTTGGTATGGGACCATGGTTGAGGTTGGGGCTACCCTTCAAGATCTTCGCCAATGTGTAACCATTGATTTCCAAACTAACCTAGAAGTGGTGGGATTCTCTGGTTTGCTCATCATGTTAGGCAAGCTTCAGATGGTCTACTATGGGCAACATGTCATGAGGATTAGTTGTCATTCCTCCACACTAAGAATCGTGGAGGTGATGGGTCACGGTGGTGGCTTGATGGTTGAATGCAGTAGGCACTCAACTTGACCAAACTCTTTGTTTCTTGCAGTGATACGGTAGAAATGTTAGTTGCAAGAGCTTGCAACGGTTGTCCACGTTTCTACTTCACATGGGCTTGGCGGAATCTTCAGATGGACTACTGTGGGCAACATATTGTGAGGATTAGTTGTCGTTCCTCCACATTAAGGATCGTGGAGGTGACGAGTCACGGTAGTGGCTTGATGGTTGAGTGCAGCAGACACTCAACTCAACCAAACTCTTTGTTTCCTTGCAGTGATACGGCATAAATGTTAGTCGCAAGACCTTGCAATGGTTGTGCACGTTTCTACTTCACATGGGCTTGGCGAAATGAGTGACTTGTTGCAAATTGTGAGGACTTGGAAAGCAAGTCGAGAAGGGAAGCAACAAAAGACAAAGGTGATGGTGGTCCCTTTGGTGATGGCTTGAGGTAAGAAACTCGACCTTGTCTTCTTGACCAAGAGGTGTTGTGTAAACAAATGGAAAATGTGAAGGGAAGAGGATCGGTTGAGATCGAGTACCAACGCAAAAGTAAGTCTACAGAGCCAACACACATGGACGAATGAGCTTGGTGCTAAGTATGGGTGCCTTAGACAATTTTAAGGTAGAGGTGGTGACTTTGCGTTGGTTCAGCAGGTGTGCATGGATGACCGAAACATAGAGGGAAGTTGGCTCTCGTGACATTAGATAGGATGATTGGATTAGCTACCCAATCAATTCGACACATGAGAGCTAGCATTGAACAATGACATGGCAAGATGACAAACTACCAATGCAATAGTAGGTTGGAAGATGCGATGGTTGGACAGTCTTTTAGTGTAGCAAGAAGATTAGAGATGTTGCCAAGGGAAGCAACAATTTAGAGCGGGGGAGGATGTAACGGCTTTGGTGAGAGGCACCTAGACTGCTCTCCACTCGCAAGCATGCTTGGCATGGGGTATTGGCCCAAGACACCAAGGGAGGGCATGGCAATCAAACTTGGAAGACTGTAGATGCACTTGTGGGCATGCAAAAATGCTTGAGCAAGCAAGCTGGTCCGATAAGGCATGATGGTGGGTTTCAACAAAGACTTGAGTTGATTGCACCAATGAGTAGAACTACTTGGGAGCTCGACATGAGAGTTGGAGAGCACACCAAGTGTGAGACAATAGGGCGTCGACAAGCGCAACGATGTGGGCACAAGTGTGTTGGTCCAACAAGCATGAGACGCGTCGCAAGGAGATGGGGCACACACCCACTCGGAAGGGGGCATATTGCCCAAGGCACATTGAGTGTGTGTGCATCAGGTGGCTTAAGAGGGTGCGGGCCCACAACTTGGACATGCCCATCCTCTTATGTAGACACCATGTGACGCATTGGCAAGTCCGCTTATTGTTAAGATTCAATATGCTAAGATAGATAACATTAGTATTCAATTTAATTTCACAACAATAACATATATAGGATCACTGAAAGAAACACAATCACAAGATAGACATTGATTTATCCTGGGAAATCCTCTAGGGGAAGAAAAGCCAGCAAAAACATCCTCAATATAGATGATCAAAAGTACAAAGACAAAACCCCAAACAAGTGTTACTTCTCCTTGCAAATATATCTCTCTCCCCTATGTGATTTACAAAAGTGAGTGTGTGCGCAAATGAGGAGCACATCACTCCTATTTATACTTTATCTTCTACTTGACTTTTTCCCTATCTAGGTCGGCCCCAACAAACTTAACTGAGTCGACTTACCTAGGAAGACTCAAAACAATATAATATTACTTTCTAGAGGATTCGATCGACCCGACTTACAAGGGAGGTTTTACCTCATGACTCTATGATGACCAAATACAATAATAACATCCCGACAGAGGAATAAAACATCTTCGAATAAATTACAATAGAATATTCTTCGAAGCTACAATATTTCTACACTCCTTAACGAGAAGGGTATTCTACTGACATCAGCAACATCAACTGTAGGAACAAGGAGAGAGAGCATCAGCAGCATCAACTGTAGGAGCAAGGAGAGAGAGCATCATCAAAAACATCAAGGTGATACATCTATAAATCATTGGAAGTTTTCTTCAACAACATCAGCAACTGGAACAAATATGGAACATCTTCAATATCTTCAGTACTGGAGCATCATCTTTGACAGCACTGAGTCGTCACCTTTGATCTTCATCTTCTGCAGCACTCAATCACTCAATCGTCTACAACAACACTTGATCTTTCGATCAGCAACAAAATCATCTGCAGCAACATAACCTGCAACACACATGATCCAATTACAGAATGATCAATCCCTTCCACTTTAGGACATAAGTCCAAGGATGATACAATCCTAACCACATCACTGAGACAAAAGTCTGAGGATCACTTTAGGACTAATGTCCAGGGATGATACAATCCCAACTACATCACAGAGTCAAAAGTCTGTGGATCACTTTAGGACTAATGTCAAGGGATGATACAATCTCAACCACATCACGAAGACAAAAGTCTGTGGATCACTTTAGGACTAATGTCCAGGGATGATACAATCCCATTGCAACATCATCATCACTGCTCCCCCTTTCGAGGAAGGTCCTTTCGGACCACACCAAGCTTGTCACGAAAGTATTCAAACTTTACTCGAGACAAAGGCTTAGTCAACACATCAGTAACTTGCTCATCAATGCTCACATACTGGAGCTTTATAGCTCCCTTCTATACCATATCCCGTATGTAAAAATACCAGATTTCTATGTGCTTTGACTTGTCATGGAACACTGGGTTCTCCGACATCTTTATACAACTCTGGTTGTCACATACAATCAACGTGGTATCCAACTCCAGGTCAAATAGACCTGACATCAATTTTCGAAGCCATATGGCTTCACAACTAGCAGAACAAGCTGCTATATACTATGCTTCAGCTACGCTGAGAGAAACACTAGACTGCTTCGTGCTAAACCATGAGATCATGGCGGATCCCAGACAATAACATCCACATGAGGTGTTTTTCCTATCTGAGATACTTCCAGCCCAATCTGCATCTGTATAACCATACAATCTGCAGTTAAGATCTCCAACATAGTATAGACCAAAGTCTATCGTACCTTTCAAGTACCTCATCACATGCTTTGCAGCTACCAGGTGAACACGTCTAGGCTCAACTAGATATTGACTCGGGGTGTTCACAACAAAGCATATATCTGGCTTGGTATTAGTTAGATACATCAATGACCCAATAATCTGTCTGTGCTGAGTCACATCCACTAACTCTAACGATTCATCAGCTAATAGCTTCAGGTTGGTATCCATGGGTGTGGCCATGGCTTTACATTCCAACATATCAAATCTTTTTAGGATTTCCACAGCATACTTTCCCTGGTTGAGAAAGATTCCTTCTGGTTTTGCCATACTTCCAGACCTAGAAAATAATGCATCAATCCAAGGTCTTTCATCTCAAATTCTTCAGTGAGCTTCTTCTTGCACTCTACAATTTGTTTCTCATTTCCTATCAGAAATAAATCATCTACATACAACAATAAGATGACAGGTTCATCACCCATAACCTTAAAGTAAAGATTAGGGTCAGCTTTACTTTTGGTAAAGCCCAAGCTTGTCAAAAGGCTATCGATCCTTCCACACTAAGCTCTAGGAGCTTGCTTCAATCCATACAGTGCCTTCTTCAACTTGCATACATGAGCCCGTCTGTCTTCAACTTCAAAGCCTTGTGGTTGTTCTATGTACACTTCTTCCTCAATAATACCATTCGAAAAATTTGTCTTCGCATCCATCTAGTGTAAACTCCACTTCATCATAGATGCAGGTGCCATGATGGTTCTAATGGAAGTGTACCTTGCTACTGGCGCAAATGTCTCTTCATAATCAATTCCCTCTTTCTGAGAGAATCCTCTAGCCACAAACCTTGCCTTGTATTTCTCAATACTTCCATCAGTTGCATTCTTTATCTTGTAGATCCACTTGGAAGATACCACACTTCTGCCCTCTGGTTTGGGAACTATATCCCAAACATCATTCTTCATTATTGATTCGTATTCTTCCGTCATTACTTCTACCCATTCTTTCTTCTGTATAGCTTCTTCATAACATGTAGGTTCTTGATCTACAAGATCACACATCAAAGCCACATAACTAGAAAATGGCTTTGGCTTCTTACTTACTCTTGTGGAGCCTTGTGGAGCTCCATACGTCTCTCCTTCTTGTAAAATTTCTCTTGCCCAAGCAGGCTTTCTCTTTCGTGACATATTCATAGTGGGAGGTTCTTGAGGTTCTAGCATATCATGGTCTTCTGGTGTTTCATCTTTGGGGGAGGGTGTCGCTTCTACATTTTTGTGAGGTACATCTTCTTCATATACTTCTTCATGCTAGCACTTTTTGGATCTCTTGAGAGTTGATTCTTCGTTAAATGTTACATCTCTACTAATCTCCATGTGATGGAATCCTAGAATGTATATTCTAAAGACTTTGGAGACTTCACAATATCCAACAAATATTCCCTTGTTTCTGGAAGAGTCCAACTTGGTTCTCTTTTCTTTTGGTATGTGAACATATACTGGGCAACAAAATATCTTGAGGTGGATTTCTTTGGTCTTCTTTCATGTGAACATTTCTTTTGGAGTCTTGAATCCAAGGGCACTATGGGATAATCTATTTTGTACATAAATCGTCGTCCTTGTTGCTTCAGCCCATAGATACATTAGAAGATCTTGATCATGTATCATTGCCTTCACTGCTTCCGCAATGGTCCTATTCTTTCTTTCCGCAACACCATTCTGTTGAGGATTGTAGGGAGTAGTTACTTCCCTCTTGATTCCAGCTTTTTTACAAAAGGCTTCTAAATCTTTTGAAGTATATTCTCCACCATTGTCTGTTCTTAGTGTCTTGATTCGTCTTTCTGAATGATTCTCTATAAAGGCTTTGAATTCCTTGAATTTTCCAAATACTTCATCCTTTGCTTTCAAGAAATATATCCATGTCTTTCTTGAATAGTCATCAATAAATGTAACATAATATTCATAACCACTCAAAGATGTGGAGGACATTGGACCATATACATTTGAATGGATTAATTCCAACGTACCTTTAGTCTTTGTCTCACTCTTCGGAAATGGATTCTTGATATTCTTTCCTTTTGCACATCCTTTGCAAATGCCTTCATGATCGATCTTCAAATCTGGTAACCCCATCACTACTTTGCTCACATGGGGTAGTGCTTTGTAGTTGATGTGAGCAAGCCTCCTATGCCATAATTCACTTGGGCTAGTGGTCTCATGAACAAGGGTTGTTTCTGAATGTCCCTTGAGTTTATATAAGCCTCCTTCTTCACCAATGACAACTGCATCTTCAATTGATTTTCCTTTGGGCCACATAAGTACTTGTCCATCTATGAATGCAACCCTATATCCTTTGTTATCTAATGTTGAGATAGAAAGTAAGTTCTTCTTCAAACTTGCTACATATAAGACTTCCTTCATCTTCGTGGGGGTTCCAGAATCAAGCTTGTAGCTTGCTTCACCAATTCCTTTAATAGGATATTGATAGTCATCTCCTAATGATACCTTCTGACGAGAGTTCTTCTCTTCAAGTTTTGACAAAGTTTTCTTTTGTCCCGTCATGTGCTTTGAAGCACCACTATCAATAAGCCATGTATCTTCTCCAGGTGTCACAGACCCAGAGAGTGCAGAGAATAATACATACTCTCATGCATCTTCTTCTTTTGCTTGTTTTCTTCGAGGTCCTTCCTCTTCTTCTTCATCTTCTTCTTCATCTTCATCTTCAGCTAGTTGTGCATGATGTCTTTTGTTGTTGTTCCTCTTCTTGTATTCTTCTCTCTTCAATGAACAATTTCTGGTAATGTGTCCTAGCTTGTCACAATTGAAACATTGAAAGTTGGAGTAATTTCTTCTTGGATTGTTTCCTCTTGTCCTTTGGAATTTCTTGGGAGGTTGAGACTCCTTGTGGCTTTCCTTCTTGAAATTAGATTGACTTCTTCCTCTCTTGGTATGGGTGGCTAGGGCTTGATCATTTTCTTTAAGTAGAGCTTCTCTATTGGCTACTCTATCCTCCTCTTGGATGCAATCTTCCCATGCAATGTTGAATTTCATGCTTTCCTTTCTGGCACACATAGTCTGGATGAATGAATCCCAAGGTCTAGTGAGACCATTAAGAGCAGTCATAACTAGCTCAGCTTCATCAAGGGAGTCTCCAATGGTTTCTAGTTGCTCCTTGAACTGGGAGACCCTTGTGAAGTAGTCTTGGATGGATTCTCCTTGGCATATTTTGGTACTCTTCAATTAAGTTCTCAAATTCATCTTTCTATTGATGTTCCTTCCTTCATACATTCTAGATAGGGCATCATACATCTCCTTTGGGGTCTTCTTGGATGACACTTGAGGAATCAAGAAATCTTTGATAAAATCGGCAATGATCCTCATTGCCCTAAATAGGTCCTTCTTGTGCTTCTCCTTAGCTTCATCCTCTTCAAGTTCTGCAACTTCTTCCTTCTTCCTTGATGTATTTGCAAAGATCATTCTCTCTAAGAATGAGGCCAATCCAATATTTCCATGCTCGGAAATTATCTATGCCTTCTAGCTTATCCTCAAGCTTAGTGCTAAGGGCCATCTTATCCAGGAGGTCACCAAAAAAAGAAATTTCTCAAAATGCAAAACTGATCTTACCAGGAGATGCGCTTGACTAAGGAGAATTGACTAGTACACTTGGTTTCTGGAGATTCCAAATTTTCACCTCTCAAAATTGACTTGCGAAATTCTAATCTGCAGTTTTCTGGTTTCCTGCGGTTTTTTGGTCCAAAGTGAAACTAGGGTTTGACTTTCCTGGAGATCTACCCACTCAAAAGTTTCGATCTAGGGCTCAATAGATACGCCTTAGGGAGCCGGAACTTTCTATGTAATCAGATTTCCAAAATTCCAACTTTGACAGAAACCCTAATTTCTTGTCAAAGGGAGAAGAGAGAGTTTCACCTTGTGAAAGTTGTCCTATTCAGGCTAGCTCTGATACCATGTTAAGATTCAATATGCTAAGATAGATAACTTTAGTATTCAATTCAATTCCACAACAATATGCTAAGATAGATAACTTTAGTATTCAATTCAATTGCACAACAATAGCATATACAAGATGTATATACAGGATCACTGAAAGAAACACAATCACAAGATAGACACTGATTTATCCTAGGAAACCCTCTAGGGGAAGAAAACCCAACAAAAACTTCCTCAATATAGATGATCAAAAGTACAAAGACAAAACCCCAAACAAGTGCTCCTCCTTGCAGATATCTCTCTCTCTCCTATGCGATTTACACAAGTGAGTGTGTGTGCAAATGCGGAGCACATCACTCATATTTATACTTTATCATCCGCTTGACTTTTTCCCTAACTAGGTTGGCCCGAACAAACGTAACTGGGTCTACTTACTTAGGAAGACTCAAAACAATATAATATTGCTTTCTAGAGGGTTCTATCGACCTGACTTACAAAGGAGGTTTTTCCTCATGACTCTATGATGACCAAATACAATAATAACATCTTGACTGAGGAATAAAACATCTCTGAATAAAGTACAATAATAAAATACAATAGAATATTCTTCGAAGTTACAATATTTCAACACTTATGAAGGTAGCACACCCATGGCAAGGGGGAAAACGACTATAAGCATGCAGAGCAAGTGGTGGAAAAAGGCATATCTAACTCGGGGATCAGTTCAAGTTGTAAAGTTGGTCTGACTCCTAGGGAAGGCGCCTAGCAAGGCACAATCGCCTTGGCATAGGCAAGGTGTCGGGTGAAGGTCTGGGCAGACGACAGGCTTATAATTCGACAAAAACCAAGTGTGGAATGCTTGGTGAGAGCATGGCACAAGTCTGAGTTCGATGAAGACGACAAGGAGTCTTGGTGTAGGCTTCGAGTACAGACACATTAGCTATAGTGAAATGACCAAATCATTTCTTAAGGAAATACCAGTGCAAATAAGCCAGATTACAATAATCCATGAATATTTTGATCATTACATATAGTTGGAGGTCTTACAGCAACCTCAAGAAGAAACATGGCAAACACAAAGAGTGTAAGCCATTTCTTGGGGTTTCTTGGGGCACTCTCTTGGGTAGTTTTGTCTGTGGACGCCCCCGTCTTGATGTAACATTGTGATATGTACCTGTATTATAAAAAGGCTTTAGGAACGCTTGGATTGGGTTATCGCATTCATCTTGTGTCTCTGTGTATTGTGGCTAGAGTAATTTGGTTAGATGTTAACTTGAATAATGGATGAAGTAAGATAACAATTGCACAAGAGAGTATTAAGTGTTCCGCAGGAAAGTGGGCACAGCCTGTCTAGCTCTCAACTTGGGTTGACCTCGCAACTGACTGGCAGAGTTCTGAGCAGTGCAACACAACCTATCGAGAGGAACAAAGTTTAGGCATACAGGATGGATGGAACCCGTGACACCTATCATGGGTATAGGAGGGAAAAAATGCATGGGAACTCAACCTCAAACTAGCATTCACCCTCACGATATGACAATGATGGATCTTAACCCAATAGAAGGATCAGAAACACATCATTTATACCTATGCCAGAAGGATTAGAAGTCACATTATTGTTTGAAATAGCAGGATAGAAGCATCATAGCCAATGCAAGTAAATAAGGTGTTGAAAATGGAGATGAAGCTATGGCTCAAATCTTCTAATACATTTGTTCCTTTTGTGGCTCACTTCCATGTCCTTCCTGTCTAGTTAAAGACCATGTTTGGTTTTAGCTAGTCTATGTGACGAGGTTTTTCTAACACTTCGTCTCAAGACAAGGAAGCACCTTCCTAGGATCCTTAACTTCAGGCCTCAGACTTGCCATCCTCCATACCTAACTGCCACCATTAACTCTATGCATAAAATGTTTGTTCAATCTCAATTGCTCAAATGCTAGGCTCAAATTCTATTGAACCAGTTAGAGCATTCGATTGTTGTTGGTTAGTGCATTATTAGCCTGCATTCTAAGATCCCTATAGAACCTAGACTATTAGGTGTTTTTGGTCTAAGCTTCGATCTTGGAACTTTTTGTCTAAGGTAACGGTTTACTTGGGAGGATTGGAGGAATGATAGAAGGTAGTTGACATATCATTCACAAGAAGGACCAACTGAAATTGATTGACGAATGATAGAATGATGCGTATAAGATAAGGTTTGAAGGGAATCCTAGATGATATTGAATTTCAACCCTCTCCAAACCCTTGACATACTAGAGTTAGATGCACTACTTCCTAGCTTTGTATGGAGGCCAATTATTTTCTACTCATTGTTATATTGCGATTGTTATTAATTTTGCATACCAAAAATACTTTTACCTATTGCTTTTAAAACAATAACAAAAATCCAAAAAAAATAATTTATTCCAAAAAGACTAAAACAAATCATTTGATCCTCCATCAATGAGACAATGTCATATAGTGATGGTCAGAATGGATGATGCTTTTGGCTCGAAGTGCATATGGTGAACAACTTCTTCATTTAGCCATAGCCATATGTATTGTCTTGGGTTTTAAGGTAGATGTGGTTGTCCTCATTCTTTTGTTAAAAGGCTTTGATTCATATGTGCTGCAATTAATTTACTCATTACCTTAATTCAATCTCAACTTTGACATAAGTTGATCTGAAAAGCCATTCGATGCTTCAATGCAATCAATGTTTCTCAATTTATTAGCATTATCAATTTATAAACAATTCTATATAAGGAAATATTAACAATCACTTGAAAAATAAATGTGTAATTAATGTGAGAATGATTAGAGACAATAATGGGAGAGAAGACTAAGCTTAATGGTTATGGCCAACAAAAGTCCTAAAGGGATGCGAATTATGCCTATATGTGTTCTATAAGCACAGCCATTCAGTACAAGAAGTCTTCTCACCTTGCATACAACATATCTTCTCCAAGACAAACTCAATTCATTATTTCATATTTGAAAGACAACAAACTAATAATAATATAATTGGGAACGGGAAGAGCTAAATGATTATAAGCCCCACACTACTAGAATCAACATCATAAAATTGCTCCATCACTGAACTTCGACAGAGTTTTCGTAGATGCAGTTGCCCTAAAAATAACTAACAAAATGAGTTATCATAATAAAATAAAATTTGGTCTTGTCCTTGGAGCCTCCGAGGGCATTAAAAATAATATCCCTGCCCTGAAATTCACATTCGATGATATTGATTTTTAAGGTATCAGATTTAAAATTATCTGTTATACTCCATGTTACCACTCATTTTGCATGAGTCCCAACTCATAGGAAAATGAGTTTTTGGGTGTCCACTTTTGAGAAAGGGCAATTATGGGGATGTATTGCAACAGTATTGATGAGTAAGTCTTATGTCATGAGGCTGCTATTTAATTCTGGGCCTATTTCCCCATTATCAAGTCATCAACATCAACGAAACAACCCTACAATCATCTACATTAAGTTAGGTAATCTTATGGAGCCACAACACTCTTTTCAACAATAAACAAACTATAGGCTACAGCAGTGAGGGGAATCCTGTAGCATCCTTACAACCTTCAACATTTAGTTCTAGGCACAAGAACAATAGACCAGTGTGGGTGTGCTCATTCTTCAGTTTTGTTGTTCGCAAGGGCATTCTAAGCACAATAACTACAACATTAATTTTGGAGTTAGGCAGCCTTGACGTAGTTCTGAGAAGGTCTAAGAGTCAAATTGCCGTCCCCCAGGCATAATCTTATAAGTTATAACTGTAGTAGTTTAGCTAAAAGGAAGAGCCATTCCAGCAAATGATAATGATGCAGATCTGGGTGCAAATTCAAATGAGGCAGTTTCAAATCTGTTTTGTGTGTAGCAGTGGAAACAAGCATTAGATATGATATGTGGAGGGAGTTCATCATCAATCCACTAGCACTCCTGAACCCGCAGCCATTTTTAGGCACTATTTGAGGACAACACCATCGCTTTTGTTGACACTTTGCAAAAGAAAAGATGATGTTGTTTCAAGTCTGGACACTTGTGAGTCTACGATAGATGACAAGAAGGTTTGTTGCCATTCTGAAGCTATTTTTTCCTATTGATCTAACTCTCAAAGAGCATCTGACCCATTTCTTCAGCATAAGGGCACTTTTAGTTCTTTAAAGTGACCAAAGGGAGACGTGGTCACCTCAACAAATTGTTCTAAGAAGATCTTAAAATCTGTTTGATGACCAGGTTGAAGATAAGCGATACTCAGGTCTAGTTTTGATTGTACAATACTCTAGAACTAGCAATATGCAGCTTGTACCTTCTTTTAAAACACATGAAAAGCGAAAGCTTTTCTGGGCATGAAAATTAATCCTTCGATACCCTGGTTCGTGCACAAAATTAAGTCTCACCACAGCATGGGATGTCCATTATGTTCTCTCCATCATGACTATGTGAGATTTTTCTAGCCAATTTTCAGAGATTGTTGATACTCCTGCAAAGTTCCCTGCCTAGACTTTGAAACATGAATCAGGAATAGTATGGATGTATGGAAATTTTGGAAACGAAAGTTGACGTCGCCACCTGAAGCTTTAATACCCTTGATCATTTCAGATGGTATATTGGCGCAAGGCCACAGTAGAGGTGATTGATTCATTTCTCAGGATTCCCTATTAAGTCTGGTCTTCACATTTCCAATTCCTTGACAAAAAATTTGTGTGGATCGCTCCTCTAAGAGACTTTTCTTATCCCTGAAAATTAGCAGAGCAGTAAATCCCCTCTTATTCACCCATTTGGAAAGAAATATATGGCTTTCTCAAAATCTCGAGGATCAAATAAAGCATGTAGCAGTGGGCATCTCTCCATGTCGAGGCTTTATGAATCGTAAAAAAGGAATATTTTGAATAGGAAAGCTTCGAGGCATCTGTGTTCGGCCAGTTGAAGAAGTTGTCTCAACAGAATATGGCACCTTATATATATATATCGAGTCAAAAGCTCCAGGAAAATACTCGACCTCGTGATTCCATGTCCGAGCATAGGATCCGCATAGGGGTTAGTCACATGGATCACTCCACTTTGATGAGACAACTAAACAAAGAATGTGGTATGCTAAGGGAATTCTCTCCAAATATTTCTGCATTTTCTTATGCATCGTGGCACTTTAGGGACGTAATTTGTTTCATTTGTAACACGCTTTCATTCCTTGTTTGTTGCGGCGACTAGTCCAAGGGCAGTTGAATGTGAACTTTCCTCTTTTGATGGTATGACATCATTTACATTGGGATTGATTCTTAGTGAGTCTACTCATGTGACACATAAAACCAAGGGTCCATGGACCCTCATTCAAAAGGGTTGTCTCTTGCCTAAATTATGAAGATAATCTAAGTATACAAAGATAAAGTAGATCTAAACACTTCTTTGGGTGTCTTGTTAAGGAAGAATATTTTCCTAGAAGAAAAAAGAGGTATTATATTTATCTTGGGAGCCTTTGTGATTGGTTGAGTTGCCTTGTAGACCTTTATTGATAAATAAGTAATCTTGAAGGAATCTTTTGGAGGCTCATATGGGCATTTGTTAGTTGCTTGGAGCACTTGGTGGGTTGAAGACCCATTTGGAGAGGAGTTTTAGGGTGGTCTTGTGGACAATTCTTAGAGCATGTTCTTTGAAGGAGCCTTTGGAATGGCATCATCAAAAACCATTTGTTCTTTGCCCATTGGAAGCATTCCCTTTCATTTAGGGGCTCCATGTATCTCATCATTGTACAAGTGGCTTTCACCACCTTATTTCATTGTAACTTCTTATAACTTAGTTGTTAAGTAGCTAGATATTAGGAAAAGAATGATATTTTATTGTATAAGGATGTTTAGCCTCTCATATAAACAAAGAGGCATTTCCTCATTTCATTTTGATGATTGTTCCTTGAGTGCTTCCTCTCTTTTGGAGCTTCAACAATATATCTCGCTTTGAGAAAATTGTTAAGGGTCCTTCTATGTGGTGAAAAGTGGCTATCAACACTTGAAGCTTCTTCTTCTTGGTTCTATTATTGTGCTTAAGGGTAAATGCTAGAATTTTCAAGTCTCCTACAAACCTCTCATGGTTCATCCAAGAATACTTGGAAGGAGGGTGTCCTAAGCTATTGTCTTGCACATTCTCCTTTGTTGGTTTGGTTGAGTGTTTTAGACATTGTATTGATATGTGTCTAGGCTCCTTGGAAAGGGTCTTAAGGTGTTTACCTACTCCATAGTTAATCTTGGGTGGCTAGGGACTTTCCTCCATTGGAGTTCCCACTTGAAGACCTCTGTTTATCCTCAATTAGGTGATGTGACTAGTGTGTCCCGACCCCTAATCTTTGAAGGAAATAGACCAAGTCTTGAAGAGCATCCTTCATGGCCTCACTTGCCAATTGATTAACCTTGACTCCATTGCCCTAGTTCGATAATAGCACTGATCTACTAGGTCTCTCCATCACTTATTCAAAAAAAACCCTAAAAAGTACAACCTTGTTTTGCTAAGGCCATCTCTTCCAAATCACCTTGTACCCTCATTGCCATAGTTTAGCAATCCTATCTAGGGACACCCCCTCGAGTTGGAGAAGAACCAACCAAAAGTGCATAGAATAAGTTATCTTGGTGGCAGTGTGTTACCGAATGAAGTAGCAAGGCTAGTCATCGGTAAGCATATGAAGGAGGAAGCGATCACTGTCGCCTTAGTCACTTCTCCAAACTTCTTTGGAAGTCAGAACCTCCAAGGGGAGAGCCCTTATGGTAGCCTACAAAAACACTTGGGGACAAAGAGAACGCGTCTTCTATGCCAAAGTGAATTAGAGACCAGTGCCTTATATCAACCAATCTAAGAAATAAGAAGACAGTCCAAGTAAATGGTAGATGTAGCTATGAGATGTCAAAGTCATAGAAGGTGAGAGCATTCAAGTTGCAAGTATAACAAACACCTTTCAACAAGTAAGGTCATTAACTAGCATCTTAAGTGTAACCATCCATAAAACATAAGCGTAATGATAGCCAAATAACTTTCCAATAAGGCAGTTTTAGGACTGATATAAATCATGCAATAATAATATGATATGACAGTCCTAAGTATGGCAACTTTATAGCAGCATTAGGGTGATATGACAGTCCAATCATTTATATAGTTCATGCATCCTTTAGCATTATTTATCATAATCATTCATCATCCATTAACTATAAATAACTGTCATCTAAAGGGTATGTAACAACAGTATCTAGATGCAATTTCCAGACCTTAATAACAATGTTTAACGTGCTATTTTAACTGCCATTAAATGCTTGTTTGTGTGTTCATGTGCAAGGTTTAAGGACTGTTATGGAGCTTACAGACGGTCCTAAAGAAGGCAGCCCTGAGGAGGGCATCCAAAGGCAGCCCTAAAAGGCTGTTACAACCCACAAAAGGGACTGTCTTGTGGCTGTTACAGCCTTGGACAGTCCAAGGAAAAAGAGACCGAGCCCTAGGGGAGGCCTAGGGAGGTAGGAAGAGAACGCTGCTAGGGCTAGTTAGGTCTGATTTTAGAACTGTTTTAGGGCCTTTTTTGGGCAGAAATTAAGTTTTAGGAATTTTTTGTATTTTTAGGGCCTCCTAAAATTTCGCCCTATGGTTTCTAGGGACAAATAGGGCAGGGCGAAATTGTAGGATAGAAGGCCGAAATTTTAGGAGAGCCAAAAAATCGAAAAAATCGAAAATATTAATTTTTTGATTTTCTAGGGTTTTTAACATAAAATTGCAGACCTATTTTTAACCCTAATTCTACCATGAAAAGGCAAATTTACACATGGAAATGCAAGAGAGACTAACCCTAGATGGTAGGTTTTGCAAAAAGAATGTGTGAAAATCCCTCAATGCCCTCCTCAAAGCATCAAAAGGTCTGGCATGGAGGGTGATTTTCCTTTGAGGAGATGAGGCCAAGGAGAGCAGGTGCCCACTGACTAAAGGGCCAGGAGGGTGTCCAAAGTGGCTGCAAAAGGAGACGGATGTCTCCTAGCTGAAGAAGGGGCCACCAGAGCACATAAATAGGATATGGAGCCATGTGACCCAGTGGTCAACCCTTAGGAGCCCCGGACAACAACTCCAAGGTTAAAAACCCCATCAAAGGGCAGTGAACAGTGCCATTAAGCCATAGTACTCCTAAATGATGGACCAAAGGGTCCCGCCATTTCTTGATAACAACCCTCCTGGTCGAAAAGAAAAATGGCCCCCTCTCCCTAAAGTACACCTGAAGGTGCATTGGGTACAGGTGTAGCGTAACATAGTGGGTAGCACCTCTCAGGCTTTAATTACATGTGCTAGTTTGCACGGTAGCACTCCATAAATTATGCTATGCTAGGTTAGATATCTAGGCCAATGGAGTCGCAAAGTTGATAAACAATGGCACTAAAGCATAAGCATTCGATCAACAACCTTCTAATGAGGTACCGTAAGAGACGAACAACATTCACAAGCCTATCATTTTCCTAGTAATTTCCATAGACTATTGAAATTTTGTTCGTTCATCAATATTACAGTACAGGTCTAACAAAACTTGAGTTTCTATTCAACAATAGATTTTTTGTTTTTTGTTTTTTAGAAAGCAAATTTTAAATGGACAAATAACTTTAGCGATTTCAATGATCATAAATTTAGAGACTAGAGAATGGCCTCACACTCCCTATATTTTTACAAGTATAATGGTAGCCAACTTTTATGAATCAATGTGGTATAGCTGTGAAGACAAAGACTATGTATGCAAGCTTAGTTATTGCACATTTTCCAAACATAGGTGATTCCAGCTACTCCCAAATATGATGAAGACCTTCATTTTGCATGACTTCCAAAATATTATTCATCATAGTATCTACAGATCATGCATATAGAGTATTCGTCTCATCTTTTAATGGTCATATTGCCATATCTTTTGGTGTTTTATTTTTGTTGGGTGGTGTAATGCACTGTTTTACTGTGGGTGTGAACTTATCTCTATAAAGAAAATACTCTAGATTCTAACGACCTGGATATATCGTGGATTTATTGTAGTAAACTCTGAACAATCGACTCAGATCCTTTGTGAAAATTCTTTCTCAGATACTTCTACCTTGAAGGGAGCAATAAAAGCTGCAGTTGCACCTGTTTCTGCGAGTCTGTAGTAGTGTCCTTCCCATGTCTACATGGCTTCTTGTACATAGAGAATTTGTGGTTTGGGTATTTGCATCAAAATAGCAGACTCTATATATGGCAATGAAACTGGGAGAACAATTAACGATGTGGTTGGAACAACCAAGTACTCTACAAGTCCTCCTGTGTTATTCATGTAGACCGGCTTGACACTGCTGTGAAGAAATAGATGAATTTACCATCATAGAATGTTCTTTTAGCTCAGTTATAAATTATAAGTAAATATGCCTTACAAAAGAGCTTTTCAGTGGCAGCAATGGCAGCAATGGCAACAATAACAACAGAAAATAACAATAATAAGGCCCATCAAATATAGGTTATTCTGATCCACATGACATATAGCTTTGGTCCACCTGTCCTGTCTAGTAGAGTGGTATGGAAGAACTTATAGCAAAAAATCAATTGGGAGAAACTTAAGACACTCTTTTCACCTTACCCTCTGTATTTTATGGTTGGAATCTTGGATTAGTTTTGGTAACTGAATAAGGTGATTATGAAACAAGAGAATCACGGGCTCATATCACTGGCATGTCTGCTTGCAATGGGATGCCTTAGATGGAGCCAGACCAAAACCTTTCAGATTTTAAAAGTTATGGCTCTTGTGTTGTGTAGGGCAGTGAAGGGAGTGCCATGCTTGGGCTTGTTGGAGTGTCACCTCAAGAGTTCTTGGGTAAATTGTTTGGTTTATCCTGAGATAAATTGAGTTGCTTCCTTCCTTGGGTGTGGCGATCCTTGACTCAAATAGTCTCATTAAAATCTCAAGAACATGCATGCTTAACCTGGAGAATGATACGTTCAAAGAGGAGCTACACAAGGATCGTCGACAAGTTAATGAATGGCGATGTAGCTTTTGCAGGAAATTATTTATTACAGAGAATTTACTTGATCAACAATTTGATTATCATCATCATAAATTTTTTAACTCCTTTAGAATAATGGTTATCAAATTAAAACTTATCTCCCATATTTAGTTATATTTTTTCAACCACCACAAGATCCATTTCAGGTAAATGTTTCGAAGGCTTTTCCTGAGCAAGGCCTCCAATTAAGAATATAGACAAGAAAACAACACGGAGCAATATGATCTCTACATCCACTGTTGCAAAACTCATAGTCATGTTAATTTGAAAACCATGTTAAATTCTTTCATATATCGAAGCTTTTGCAACTGCAAACCCAATTTTCTATCATATTATAACAGCCCTTTAACTCTCAGCTCTTGCCAACTTGTGTTGGGGTTTAAGGTTTTACATAAAAATTGATGTAGTTGTAATGAAACACACCTACAACTGCTATTTTGAGAGAGTATAAGGACAAGCTCTGTCCATGTCATTGTGTGGTTTTCTATTATGCAATTGTGCAACAGAAATGATATATCCCTTTACAATTGTTTCTCCTCGATCTTTGAACCAAAACAGCTTCTAGACAAAGTGTATCACAAAGTACACAAAACGATGACTACCTAAGTTTGTAGAGAAAATAGTATACACACAATGGTTGGCTATTTTAGTTTCATAGTTTTACATTGAATACTATGGTAGCATATTTGTTCAAAATCAATATTTTAATGGCTATATATCGTAACAAAGTGTGCCAAACTGATTATATTGAAGTAGAGTGTACTAGATGGAGTAGGAATTAGGTAGCCTTCTCATATAAGATATTTTTGTTTGCCGTGCTGGTAAATGCACAATTCAAAAGTTATACAATTGTTTTCCTTTGAAGTCCTAGGTCCCTAGCATGGAAATATGGGCTCCAATACCAATCCTTCTAGATATCTAAGGGGTTGGAGAAAATTATAGTTAACATGACATCCATGGAGTATGATGTAGATATTATGGAGTTGAAAGGCCAAATTTGTTGCACTATAAAGAAACTATCAGGATTTAATGACACAAATCAAAAGCTTGGCCACACTGAATTTGATTGACAAATGGCAGAATGAAGTATAAAGGATAGAGTCTAAGGGGAGACATAGATGATGTTGAAGTCCAACCTTCTCCAAACCTTTGTCATACTGTTAGAAGCTGACATGAACAAAGTTTCATTTATTAACAAACATCCAACATTATTTCCTAGACTGTTGTGGAGACCAAATTTTTTTTGCCCGTTGCACCATCAATGAGGCACTCTATCATAGAGTGATGGATGGATTCCACGATGCTTTTAGCTAGATAATGAAAGATGTAGAGGTTAAATTTTAAGCAGAGAAATGTATCTAAGAGTAAATTTTAGATATTACGAATTTAAAAAGCCAATTGTGTCATGCTCTAAAATAAGCTAGCAAGATTTAATGACACAATTGAGAAGCTTGCACAACCCCAATCAACTATCTTTACCGACATTGCCTCTAAATTTAAACAAAAACACAAGATATATTTATGAAGCAACAAATTAGTTCAAATAAAACACCATGTAACCATAAAATTATGTAGAGCAGCAAATAAGTAAATTCTCCCATACATACCTCCTTCAGCTTTTCCCATTACGCATGGAATCTGAATCATCCCTAAACCCATAATGTGGGCTATTAAGGCATGCCTTCCACCAATTGAACCTAAAATAAAGATTGTTCATAGAGACAAGAAAAACAAAGGAAAAAGCAAATAAGAAAAAACATCATACCAAACAATGAATTAGCATGGCCATGCTCAAAAACGTAATAAAATAACACTCATAGCAGTAAAAAAACAAAAAAACAAAACAACAATAGCAAAAAGATACAAACAATAATAGAAAAAAAAACAACAATAGCAAAAGATACAAACAACAATAGGAAAACACGACAAAAAGAGTAAAAAAAAGAACGACAAATAATAGACATAGACTCAGTTCTGCAACCATGGAAACCTTCCATAGCCAACCAATGACACCCTGCACATGAAAATATAGATAAGTATTAATTAGACATTAAAATATCTTATTACAAATATTAAATACACACCAAACATCTTGTGAAAAAATCTAATGCACAAGTACATCTTATACAAACACCAAAAATTGTAAACCAAAAGAGTACTCACCTCTGCCTCTGCTTTTTGCATAGTGCACTACAATCTTTCTCACATAGATATTTCAATAGTTTTTATCAGTGAACCACCACATTCCTTTACTAACATTGCATTGCACTCAATAATTCAATAAATAACAAATAACGTAAGATGCCTCTAATTTTACAAACACATGTTGAACCATGCATACCACCTCGGGGTCGGCCTTCGCTCACTGCAATTGTCTATATCCACAAAATGGGTTGTTAGGAAAAGCCTTAATTTCCCCGACCAATGAACAACACAAAAATCAGACAATAAAATATTAAATAGAGAACAAAAAGCCTCATGAGAAATCTTGAAAATACACCAAAAATATCATGAGAAACATTAAAATAGCAAACAATAATTAGCTAAGGAGGCATGAGAACTATTATATTTGAAACAAGGATGATTTCATAGCAAGGAATACCATTGTTTCGCTACCAAAGAGAGCTCACCATGTGCCTCTATGTTTACACACTAGCCCATATCTCTCTCACAAAAGTCATTCCAGTAGTTTCATCAACAGTTATCCACTTTCCTTTACCTGCGCACCACTTCCTTTACCTGCACCACATTGCCTCTAAATTTAAACAAAAACATGGCATAATGATGTAACAACAAATGATTTAAGTTCAATGGGCATAGAGTTTAAATTCATATATTCTACTCCTTAGAATTATCCTCACCCATTGTAGTAGTGAATATGCATGAACCCTAAACCCACAATATGGGTCGTTATCAACAGATGTAGAACTCACCTTCTGCCTTTACCTTTAAACCTGCATATGAGGATATTTCAACAATGTTATTAGTGCTCCCCTTCGTTTACCCTCTTACACAATAAAGAAATGACAAATAATATTATAAGACTCCACTTTAAACAAACGCACTTGAAACCATGCATACCTCTTAACCCATATCTCTCTCACACAAAGACATTTCAACAGTTTCATCAATAGCGTTCCACCTTCCTTTACCTACGTTCCACCTTCCTTTTACCTACATTACATTGCCTTTACCCTTTTGCACTCAATAAATAAAGAAATGACAAATAGTTTAATGACTCTAACTTTAATAAACACAAAGAAACCCATCTTCTTCCTTGGCCTTCCACTTCACCCATGGCAATGTGCAATCTACATCATCTCCAAAACTGACAATATGGGTTGTTAGGACATGCCTTAATTCCCCATCTATTGAACCTAAAAAAAAAAACCAAAAAATAGTAAATTCAGACCATAAAATTTTATTAGAAATATTTAAAAGACACCAAAAATATCATGAGAATGATTAAACAAATACTTTATATATTATGGGTAATAATTTGCCAAAGTAAGTAATTCCTTTGAGACCAAAACTTGCAAACACTAAATAAGGAAGGAGGGGGGAGAATCATTGTATTTGAAATGAGGAAAAATGCCTAGTAGAACCAAAGAGGACTCAAACTTTGCTTATATGCTGTCCTATAGTACCCCATGTCTCTGTCACAATGAATTTTTAAAAGTTCCATTAGTGCATCTCCAATTTTGCTCCTCCTTCCTTTACCTACATGACGTTGCATTAAACCATACATACATACCTTTAATATGAGGACTCTAATTAAACACATATGGAACCATACATACCTCCTCTTGAGTCTTCACCTTCACAAAAAGCACCAATGAACTTTGCAACAACCATAGGACCCGCCTTTACTTCTGAACAAATGAACCCAACAATAATAAAAACCAAAATATATTAAATGGAGACCAAAAAATATCATGAGAAATATTGAGCAAAAATTGAAAGCTATTACAAGAAAGCTTAAACATAGAACAAAAATCTTATGAATAATCATATGCAAAACTAAGTACATGATATGCAAAGACCAAAATTTCAAACCCTATATAGGTAAGAAGGGAGGACAACCAAGTTTATTTGTTGTATACATGTTGTACCTTTATTTGTATTACTATATATAGTGATTGCGAAATTGCAGGGAGAGTGATCAAAGTTGACCAAGTTCTCAATACAATTCAAGAAGTGTGTGTGTGATCAATTTAGACTTCGTCACCCAAAAGAGAAAAAGTACAAATATAATACATGTTCAAATATATTCACAAGACTAAGTCTCATTATATCTTTCGGTTGAAGACCAGGAAAGTGTTGCCCAAACATTGACTTGGACAACCACTTGGTATGAGTGGGAAAAGTTCCTTTATAGAACACCAAGTGGTGATTTGACGACGCCTAGTGTGTATGGTGCAAACATCATAAACAATATATTTAGGGAGGGGTGCCCGAAAAACTAGATTTGCATGTTCACGTATATTTACTAGACTAAGTCTCATCAATCCCTTCATGCTAAGAAGAAATCTTCCCCTATTTCTATTTGAAGTTGGCGAAAGAGTTGCTCAAACTCTAACTAGGACAACCACTTAGCTTGAGTGAGCAAAGTTCCTTTGCAACAAACCAAGTGGTAATTTGGCAACGCTTAGTGGGTATGGCGCAGACATCATGAAGAGTATCTTCATGGAGGGGAGGCTAAAAATATACAATTGTGACTCTGGATGTGTGATGGATCAAATTCCTCCAAGTGAGGTGGGTTAGACAAATTCAATTTATTGACATTCACCACATCATGGATGCTAAGTTGAGGTGGGAGGTCCAACTCAAAGGGATTAGGCCCCATTTGTTGTATGATGGTGCAAGGACCATATTAAATGGACTTTAACTTATCATGTTGTTGATTTGCAGCATTGCTTATCCAATTGCAACCAAACTTTGTCCCCAACCTAAAAAAGTGGAGCAACTTGATTTCGGTCATGAAGTGCCTTATACTTGGTTCATGTTTGTTCAGAGAGGTCACGAACAATTTTGTGGATCTAGGAAAGGATATTTGTTATTTATGAAATTGTAATGTAAAGATACCCTTCCAGTCATGTGTTTTATATTAGAGACGAGGAGAGATATATGTAATGAAAATTGTTTATAAACTACAAAACAAGACAAGTCCCTTAGGTGTTTAGTGTTTTTATTTCACATGTCAGACATGAATACACTAGGACACGTGTATTGAAACAATACATGTGCCAAACACGTGTCCAGAACATGCCCTAAATGTCTCTAAAAAGCATTTTTGATTGTGTTTACTCACTTTTGGTTGGAGTGAAAGAGATGTCACGGTTTCTCATTGTACAAGTAAAGGGTAAATAGAGTCTTAATCTTTATTGATAGTATATATATATATATAATCATGTCCCCATGTCTTATTTTCGTGGTCATCTTGTCCGATGATGAATACTCATATTTCAATATCATATTTCCTTGTGTCAGGTGACTTAGTTTATAAACAACAAGAGACCAAAATGTGTCATATGGAACTCCTAAAAACGTCATCTTACATGTTTTTTTATAAATTTTCTACTAATTGCTAGGATGTATCCATGTTAATGCCAAGGGTCACTAGATGTTGATGGTGATATAAAAAAGGTAGGATCGCACAAGTAGCCAAATGAAGCGATCACACTTGTCATAGGTACAAGACAACAAATAAATATAGTCACTCAAGGTCAATCTAACATGATAAACCAAGGCAAGGATCAAGCACCCTTATGATATAAGAACTATGTTAACCCCAAGAGAAGGATCACATACGGGTTTTTTCTCCCTCTATCGGTATTAAGGGCTAGAAGTCACATTATTGTGTAGGGTGGCACAATGGAAGAATAATAGCAAGTACATATGGATAAGGTGTTAAAAATGGATTAAAATAAATGGCTTCACTCCTATAATGCATTTGTTGCTTGCTCACTTGTATCTCCTCACTATCTAGTTAAAATCTCCGTCTATTTTAGTTGGTCCATGTTTCTAGGTTTTCTTGAGGCTATTGCTCAAATATATCGATGTTAATGCCAAGGGTAATGAGAAGGTTATAAGCAAAGAGGCTTGTGCAAGTGGTCATTGTTAGTGGTCACCCCTATCATGGGTATACGAGGGAAATATGCTTGGGAACTCAAACTCAAGAGATTTGTAATTATGCCTGAAAATTTTCAAGAACCCCAACTCGGTTTCAGTTTCAATTCATCATGATTCAATGCCCAAACCCCAACATTAGCATGTGCATCAAAATTTACAAAATTTTAATTGAAAACATAAAACACATGAGATTTCTTTCTTCTTTTTGGATTCTGGAAATTATGGCAGCCCTAAATTCTTACTCGGAAATTTAAATTCAGCCACACATGAAAATTAAATGCTCAGATTTTTGGTCAAATTGACCCGGAAAAGTCCCCGAAGGGAAAACTTGTTCTTCAGAGAAAGATTTTATTCTTTTCAGGCAAATTAAACAAATTTACAGCAGTACTTATCTCAACCAAAATGCCTTGGTAAACGTGCCAAACAATCATTGAATGGCCTTTTGAAAAATTTTCATAATTCTTCTCGAAATCCGTGTTGTATAGAACTGTATGGATGGACTGTACGTATTGTTGTACGGACTGTGTAGATCCGTACGGTACAGATGGTACTTTTCCAACAAAAAAAACTTTTTTGTACTTATCCCCAAAAAAATTCCTCAAATTTTTTTTCTTGAAAACAGTGTTGTACGGACTGCCTGTAATCTGCCTCGATTTCAATGCCCAGCCACCTCGATTTCTGTGTTGTACGCTGCCTTGAAATCTATTGTACGGTATCCTTGGAAAATGTGCCCAATCTCTGTTTTTCTCTCCTTGGAAAGTGTGCTAGAAATTTAATGCTCTCTCTTTGCCTCTGGTTTGAAATCTCTTCAAACCATTGTCTTCTTCTTCTTGCTCTCTTTTCTCAAAAAAATCTTCTTTTAAGGTAGATCGTTTGCTCCTCCCACATGCATTAACATAATTGTAACCAACAGTCCCGTTGACCAACTTTGTCATTAGTGGACATAAATAAAATTATCTTATCTTATCTTATCTCTTTGTCTTTCCCAAGCCCTTTTTGTTTGAGTAACTTCCTCCTTGAGATCAATGGCTTAGATTAAAATCCAACTACATGAGATCTAAGGCCCATCTTATTTCCTCATTAAAAAATCACTTTTTAATTAATAAGGAGAATTTAATACTCACCCTCATTAATGCTCATAAAGTCACTTTTAAAATATAAATTCAAACATTTATTAACAGGTCACTTTATCATAAATTCATTCTCACCTTTTCATTAGGCTAGGGACCACACTTTAAAGTGTTCTTGTCCACCCCAAGGCATGAGTGAACAAACACTTCCTAGGTAAAAAAATAAACACTCCCTCTTACCGAGGAAGGTGTTTTTCACCACTCCCATCTTGTCTCTGAAATGTATGTGCTTTCCTCTTCCCAAAGACTACATGAGAATATCTGCCATCTGCTCATCTGTAGAAATGTACTGTAACTCAACAGCTCCTCTCTAAACATAATCTCTGATGAAGTGGTATCTGATCTCAATGTGTTTTGACCTATCATGAAACACTGGATTCTCAGAGAGCCTCATGCAACTCTAATTGTCACAGCAAATGATAGTAAGCCTTAACTCCTAACCAAATAAATCAACCATGAACTTGTGAAGCCACAATGCCTCACAACTAGCCTGACTAGCTACCATGTACTCAGCTTCCGCAGAACTCAAAGCAACGGACTTTTGCTTTCGACTGAACCACGACACAACAGTCGAGCCCAACCTGAAACAACAACCGAAAGTGCTCTTCCGATCCGAAGCACTGCCTACCCAATCTGAATCCGTGAAGCCAACCAAGTCCACTCCACCTGACCTCTTGTAGTCCAGACCATAGTCTACAGTCCTAGCAAGGTACCTCAAAATATGTTTTGTAGCTACCCAATGCACTCTCCATGGCTCCAACATGAACTGACTGAAAGTGTTCACTGCAAAACTCATATATGGTTTGGTGTTGATCAAATACAGCAACGAACCAATGAGCTAACGAACCAAAGTAGGATCCACCAACTTTCCCTCAAAAGCATAAAGCTTCTTCCAGTTGGTGATCATGGGTGTAGACATAGGTCTACAGTCCTCCATCCAAAATCTTCTCAGAACATCTGCAGCATATTTTCCTTGCCCCAAGAAAACATGTCCATCCTCCTGCCATACCTTGATGACTAGTAGTGCATCAACCCAAGGTCAATCATCTCAAACTCCGAAGCAAGATCTTTCTTGCATGCATCAATCAAGTGCTCCCCTCCAGTAATGAACAAGTCATCAACATACAGCAGAAGAATGAGCAGAACACCTCCAACCATAATGCAGTAAAGGTTGGGATCCGCCTCACTCTTCCAAAACCCAATCGAAAGCAAATAAGAATCAATCCTCGAGTACGAAGCCCGAGGGGCTTGCTTCATACCATACAAGGCCTTTTTCAACCTGCATAAATGAAAATCTCTCTCATAAATCTCAAAGCCCTGTGGCTGCTCTAGATATACCTCCTCTTGTAGAAGAGCGTTGAGAAAATTTGTCTTCAAAACCATTTGATGGATCCTCCAGCCCATCTCTGCCACAACGGAGATCACTGCTTTGATCGAAGAAAATATGGAAACCGGCGCAAAGGTCTCATCATAATCAACTCCCTCTATCTGTGAGAACCCACGCGCTACAAATCGAGCTTTGTACTTCTCGGTGCTGCCATCCGCAGCATGCTTGATTTTGTAGAGCCACTTGGAAGTCACAATCAGTGTTTTTAAACTCGGCCGAGTCGGCTCGGACTCGGCCCGAGTCACCCGAGTCAAACCCTCACCGAGTTAAACTGGCCTTTAAACCGGCTCGGGTGGCCGGTTCGGTACCGAACCGGTCAGCTCGGCCGAGTCAAAGGCCAACTCGCCAATTTTTTCCAGATTTCAAAAAAAAATTTAAAATTAAAAATTAATAATGCCTAACCTAACTCCTACCCCTAACCTAACTCCTATCCTAACCTAAAGGCTAACACTATTTACCTGCTGCATGCCGTCAAGTTTCAACTTCTTATCACATGGATCAATTGCTCACGGTTCAGGACCTCGCGTTGAAGGCTAAAGCTCTAGCCTCTGCTCACGAGTCACTACTCTGCTACTGCTGCACTGCTCACGCTGGCCAATCATCTATTGTTCTCTGGAGCTCGGGTTGAAGGCTTCAAACTTCAAAGTTGAAGCTCACTCACAGACCGCCAGCACTGATTTAACAGCTCATTCTGATCATAAGGGCGAACTGATATCACTGCTGAGTATCTTCTTTGTTATACACTAAGTGTGTGTGGCCATTTACAGTGGTTTGGGGTCTGTTTAGAGGGCTGACGTAGTGATAACAAAGGGAAACAACCACCAATAATCACCTAGAACAGTAAGCATTAGAGGTCATCATCAAATGCTGCCTCACTTCTGAGCATTAAAGACAGGCTGCTACTGCCACAAAGGAGCTGCCAACTTCAACATAACCCACAAGACTGCAAATAGTGTCTAGAACTGGCCTATCTATCTCACTATGTACTGCTGCTACAGCTGGTAAAAGGTACAGGCAACTTGTTTTTCTGTGGTTGAATTTGGCAATAGATATAATGCAAATATATATATTTTTAGTGTGCATAAGTTATTCTCAAAGGTTATGGAAAGTGTGGTCTGAATTATCACTGTCTAACAGTCACATAGATCGAACAAAATCAGACTTGTTCAAAACAGTGAACACTACAGTGGTAAAACATCAATTGTCTCCAATATGTTTGAAAGTTGCTAGCATAGACATTTTCTTTTGTTTTTATAATGGCCACTTTCTTCAGCCAATGTCTAAAATTTAAATATTTTATATGTTTTTTAATAAAACGAGTCATTAAAATCAAACCGCCCGAGTCATTGCCGAGTCATTGCCGAGTCCGAGTCCGAGTCCGAGTTGACCCTCGACCGATTCCGAGTACGAGTCCGAGTTTTAAAACATTGGTCACAATTGACTTCTCCTCTAGTATTGGAACCACTTCCCACACCCCATTCTTCATGATGGAATTGTACTCTTCCATCATGGCATCTCTCCAAACTTGGTGTACAGAAGTCCCCTCATAAGTAGTATGCTCAGACTCACACAAGCTAGGCACCTGTGCCATGTAGCTGGAAAATCTCTCAGGTGCGTTGCTCTCTTTGACCTCCCTCCTGGGTGACCCCACAGACTCCTCTACTTCCTTCACAAGCTCCCTAAGCCAACTTGGCTTTCTCTTCTTAGAAGTAGCATCCTATGGTATACCCTCCTCTACATCCTCATCAAATGAATGTCTCCCTGAAGAAGTACCAACGGTCTAAGATCCTGTCCCTGGTGAACCTGAACCATGTATATCCAAATCTCCTGAAGGTGTAACCTGTGATCCGTGAACTTGTCCATGTACTAGAAGTCCCTGTAGACTGAGTCCCTGAAACTGATGATCCTGTAACGTTTGACCCAGCCACTCCTGAGACCTATGACCCTGTGCCTTGACTCACTGAGCTCTAAGATGTTGTCACCTGTGGAGTACCTTGCTACTCCTCTATCGCAGAATCTCGAGATCTCCTGAAGGCTCGCTCCTCCTCAAATCTCACCTCCCTCCTCACCACAACTTTCCTCTGTGTAGGAAGGTAAATGCAAAAAGCCTTCGAAGTCTCGTCATATCCAACAAACATACCCCTCTCCAGTAGCCTCCAACTTTGTCCTCTTCTCAGAAGGGACTTGTGAGTATGTAAGGAATCCAAAGATGTAGAAGTGGCCTATCTCAGGCATCTTCCCGGTGAACATCTCCTCAGGAGTTTTGCACCCCAAGGCACGATGCAGACTCATGTTCTGCACATAAACAGTTGTATTACAGGCCTCTACCCATAGAAAGAAAGGAAGACTCTAATCATGCAGCACGGCTCTAGCTGAACCCACTATCGAACGGTTCTTCCTTTCAGCCGCTCCATACTGTTGTGGAGTGTAAGGAACTGTCAACTGCCTCCTGATCCCCTCCTGTTTATAAAACTCATCGAATGAATGGGAAGTATACTCACCCCCATTATCTTATCCGAATAGCTTGATCGTCTTTCTTGTCTTGTTCTCCACAAGAGCTTTGAACTCTTGGAACCGAAGCAAGACCTCCTCCGATCTCTTGCTTCTAAGGAAATAAGTCCAAGTCTTCCTGGAAAAGTCATCAATGAGAGTAATGTAATACTCAAAACCTGTCATAAATCTAAATGAATCAACTACAACACTCCCTCTGGTCTGCTGTCACTGCTTGGAAAAGCAATCCTGGTATACTTTCCCAAAGCACACCCTCTGCATACACCACTCTGCTCTGTAATGAAATCTGGCAAACATGTGGTCGTATCTCTCAGCATCCTCAAAGCTGAATGATGAAGGTGGGCCATCCTCCTGTGCCAAAAATCACACAACTCACTGCTACTCTGAGTGTGTGACAGTGCATGATGTGGCTAGAAGAGAAGCTTGTACAGTTTCCTGCATCCGACTCTAATCACATATGAAGTAGATGGACCCTCTGCTTTGGGAAAGATGTAAACTTTCCCATCCAGGACATATACCCTTATGCCTCTGTCCTAAATCATGGAAACTGATACAAGATTCTTCTTCATCCCAGGGAGATACAAGACATCCCTCAGAAACATGGGTTGCATGGACTCCCTGTCAAAGCGGACTGCCCCACGCCCAATTGCTCTCACCACTATATTATCGACCAATACAACCTCCAACTCCAAGCTTGTCTCATAAATCTCGATCAACATGTCTTGAACACTTGTCATGTGACTCAAAGCTCCACTATCAATGTACCAAGTGGAGGATGTAGTGGAAGCACTCAAGGAATGCCCAACAATCATCGAATGCTCCATGTGATCCTCAATGTCCCTGCTGGTGATGGATGATGCTCTCTCTACACAACCACCAGCAAATAAAGAAAACTCTCTCTCAAATATAGCAGCATACTCATCAATCTCTGTTGAAGTTATCGTCTGTTGTTTCTTCTTCTTCTTGTTTGGGCATTGTCTAGCATAATGCCCAAACTTCCGACAAGCAAAGCATTTCACTTTGCTCATGTCCTTCTTCTCTCCATCCCACTGCTTGGTACCACCCTTGAAACCCTTCTTGAACTTCTTCTTCTTCTTCCCATTTGTTACTAATGCCACATTCTCCTCATCATCTTTGTTGTGAGATGTATTGCCCTGCACATATCCCCTACGGGTCTCCTCCTGTATGAAATCATCCCAAAGACAATCCCATGAAGGCATGTGTTCACAAGCAACCACCGACTCCACAAACACAGCCCATGGCTTCACCACATCATTCAAGGTTGTACGCACCAAGTCGGCACTCTCAATCACCTCTCCAATAACTCCAAGCTCATCATGAACCTGTGTAATCCTGGTGAGGTAAGTGGTCATATTCTCACCCGTGTTCATGCAAATGCTCTTTAACTTCTCCCTTAATACCATTTTCCGATTTTCATTGGAACTTTGGTAAAGGTTAGTTAAAGCGGTCCACATCTGATGGGCATGATCTTTACCTGATATGTGCGAAATCACATGATCTTTTATTACATCAAGAAGGATTCTTCTAGCCTTTATATCCCTCTTGTCAAATGCGGGTTTAGCCACTGCATCTGCAGGAACGGTCACTGGATTTGCAGTAGTGTTGTTCACTGTGTCTCATAGTTCACTATCCTGTAATATGAACACTATTCTAGCCTTCCATGGAAAGAAATTTACAACCCCATCTAACCTATCTTCTATCCTAAGACCGATAGGCATGACTGCAGGAAAGTTCAAGTACCTGTTTTAATCAACAACCCTGTTTTCCCTTATTTCTCCAAGTCTGAAATTTATTTCTGTGTGCAATTTTCAGCCTTCAACTCTGCTCTAATACCATGAAAATTTTCAAGAACCCCAACCCGGTTTCAGTTTCATTTCGTCATGATTTAATGCCCAAACCCCAACATTAGCATGTGCATCAAAATTTAAAAAATTTTAACTGAAAACATAAAACACATGAGATTTCTTTCTTCTTTTTGAATTCTAAAAATTATGGCAGCCCTAAATTCTTACTCATAAATTTAAATCCAACCACACACATGAAAATTAAATGCTCATATTTTTTGTCAAATTGACCCAAGAAAAACCCCAAAGGGAAAACCTGTTCTTCAGAGAGAGATTTTATTCTTTTCAGGCAAATTAAACAAATTTACAGCAGTGCTTATCTCAACCAAAACGCCAAAACGCCTTGGTAAATGTTCCAAACAATCACTAAATGGCCAACTGAAAATTTTTCAGAATTATTCTCAAAATTCGTGTTGTACAGAACTATATTGATGGACTGTACAAATTGTTGTACGGACTATACAGATCCGTACGGTACGGACGGTACTTTTTCAAAACAAAAACAAAAATTTCTGCACTTCTCCAAAAAAAAAATCCTCAAATTTTTTTTCTCAAAAACAGTGTTGTACACACTGCCTATAATCTGCCTTGATTATAGTCCCAACCTCCTCGATTTTTGTGTTGTACGCTGCCTTGAAATCTATTGTACGGTCTCCTTGGAAAATGTGCCCAATCTATGTTTTTCTCTCCTTGGAAGTGTGCTAGAAATTTAATGTTATCTCTCTCTGTCTCTGGTTTGAAATCTCTTCAAACCCTTGTCTTCTTCTTCTTGCTCTCTCCTCTCCAAAAATCTCTTTTGTGAAATTAAACAATAATGTATGTTGCATGGGGACTCGTCCCCCACAAAATTTTCGATGTTTCATGCATTCCCGCGTTCCGAAGACTTTGGAACTCCTCGAAAATGTCCTCAATTCATCGAGGACTCCGCTGGGGACTTTGGGACTTCTAAGACGTACCCTAAATGTACCCGTCAAAATCGGGGACTTCTCAAGAACATCCCTTGACCAATCGAGGACTCTTGGACGTCCCACAACTTACACAATTAAAAATTATAAATTAAAAAAAAATAATAATTAAAAACCTAACATAATCCTCCCCCTATTCCTCTAACCTGCAACCCCCTCCCATTCTCTCTACTCTATCCTACGTTTCGAACCTACACTCCAACTCATTGCACCCGCATAACCCTATGGTTTACCCATCACTCTAACACTTTAGCACCTGCATAATCCTCTGCACTATGGTTCTACCCATCACTCTGCGTGTCGCTACTTGCTAGGTCGGCTCTCGTTTACAGTCCCGTGCACGACGCCCCTATCTATGGCTCCCCTTCCTGCAATCCCACGTGCGTCCCTCTTAGCTTGAAGAGCACAGCTCACAACCCCCTCTCGAATCTCTGGCTCTCGACACATGCTCAAAGTTTGAATTCATGGCTCAACACAGGCTCGCACTCACAATGAGTTTGCCCCCTCTCAGCCACGACACACTGTAGAGCACAGGTATTTCATATTTGATATCTTACATTTTTTTATTTTTTTTTTTGGTAAAAATCTCAGCACATGCTACTATAGTTTTATAAAAATATAATTTAGTATTTACAAATGTCATTACAAATATAAATTTATTTGTTATTTAAATTTTGAAATGATTCATCTTTCATATATACAATGTTGTAAATTTTTGTTACTGTTTTGACTTTCAAGTTTTAAATTAATGTTTAATAGTTAACTTAGAAGTTATAACTATTAAAAGTTTTCAGTTTTAGATCTTAGGCATGTATCTTGAGTCTTTACTATTTCATTTTGATAATAGACAATGATGATTGCACAATACTTTATATTTCTTTCTGTAATTTGAATTTTATAATTAGTTCTACTTTTTTTTTCAAAGTTATAATTGTCGTCCCCAACCTGCCATCCCTGAAAAATTGGGGGTGCGCTCTAGCCATCCCCGAAACTCGTCCCCCGCATCAACCCGTTCCCGAGGCCAGTGCAACATAGACAATAATCTCTCTGCCTTTCCCAAGCCCTTTTTGTTTGAGTAACTTCCTCCTTGAGATCAATGGCTTAGATTAAAAGCCAACTACTACATGAGATCTAGGGCCCATCTCATTTCCTCATTAAAAAATCACTTTTTAATTAATAATGAGAATTTAATACTCACCCTCATTAAAGCTCATAAAGTTTTAAAATATAAACTCAAACATTTATGAAAATGTCACTTTATCATAAAGTCATTCTCACCTTTTAATTAGGCTAGGGACCACATTTTAAAGTGTTCTTGTCCACCCCCAAGGCATGAGTGAACAAACACTTCTTAGGTAAAAAATCAACAATGCCTATATGTGTTCTATAATCACAACCATTAAGTGTAAGAGGCCTTCTCAATGCTCAGCACTGCATATGGCATATCTTCTCCGTGACAAAATCAATTCATTATTTCATCTTTGAAAGACAACAAACTAATAATAATATCATCAAGACAAGGAAGAGCTCAAAGATCATAACCCCATGCTACTAGCATCAACATCATAAAACTACTCAATCATTGAACTCAAACGTAGTCTTCTTAGATGCACTTGCGCTAAAAAAATTGACAAGATGAGCTATTGTAAAAAAATAAAATCCAGTCTTGTCCTTGGAGCCTCAAAGGGCATTAGAAAGAAAATTCCTATCCTCAAATTCACCTTTATTGACATGGATTTTAAGGTATTAGATTTTAAATTATTTGCCATACTACATAAATTATGTTGCACTAGGTCAGATATGTAGGTCAAAGGAGTATGCAAAGTTGCTAAACAATGGCACTATTTATTGAAAGCTTAAGCATTCATTAAACCACCTTTTAATGGAGTCCTGTAAGAAACAAAAACAACACACATATCTTTCATTTTCCTAGTATGTTCAACAGTATATAGAAATTTGGTTGGTTTATTTCGATATTACACTACAGGTCCCACAAAACAAGAGTTTCTATTCAACCACTGGTTTTTTGCTATTTGTTTTTTTAAGTAATTTTAAAACGACAAATCATTTTAGCGATTTAAATGATCATAAATTTAGAGACCAAAAAATGGCCTCACACTCCCGCTATTTTTACAAGTATAAAGGGAGCCAACTTTTAGGAATCAACTATGAAGGCCGAAGACTATGCATGCAACCTTAGTTAGTGCACATTTGTCAAACATAGGTGATTCTAAATACTCTCAAATATAATGAAGACATTCATTTTGCATGACACCATAGTATCTACCACTCATACATATAGAGCATCCATCGCATTTTTTATGGTCAAATTGCCATATCTTTTGGTGTTTTGTTGTTGTTCGATGCTACAATGCCCTGTTATTTTTAAGTGTGGGGATGATGCTTTTGGCTAGATCTTGCAAGATGTAGAGGTAAAATTTTGAGCAGAGGGATGTATCTCAGAGAAAGTTGTAGATATTATGGAGTTGAAAGGCCAAATGTGTCATGCCCTAAATAAGTTATCAAGATTAAATGAAACAAGCAGGAAACTCGCATCCTCCAATATCACGAAGATCTAAATCCCCTAGCCAATGGTCATGTCTAGGCTTGAAATTTATTTTTTCATCCATATCTGCAAACTCAACCCAATTAGACGCATGTTTTGTTGATCCATGGAGATTTTAACTACCTTTACCCACATTGCCTCTAAAATTAAACAAAAACACATGATATATTTATGAAGCACCAAATGAGTTCAATGAAAACACCATGGAACCATAAAATTATGTAGCAACAAATAAGTAAATTCTCCTATGCATACCTTCTTTAACTTCTCCCACTACAAGTGGAAACTACGTCATCCCTAAACCCACAATATGGGGTGTTAAGCCCTGCTTTCCACCAATTGGACCAAAAACAAAAATTGTTTGCAAAGACAAGAAAAACAAGGAAGAAAGCAAACAGAAAAAACAACATACCAAACAATGAATTAGCATGGCCATGCTCAAAGACGCAAAAAAGTAACATTCATAGCAATAGAAAAACAAAAAAACAATAATAGCAAAAGATACAAACAACAATAGCAAACGATACAAACAACAATAGGGAAAAACAACAAAAAGAAAACAAAGAAAAAGATAACAAACATAGACACCAGTCTGCAACCCCAAAAAGCTTCTATGGGCAACCAATGACATCCTGCAAACCAAAATATATATAAGTATTAAATAGTCACCAAAATAACTCATCACAAATATTAAATACACACCAAATATCTTGAGAGAAAATCTAACGCCCAAACATCTTATACAAACACCAAAAATTATAACCAAAAGAGAACTCACCTTTGACTCTACTTTCTGCAAAGTGTACTCCAACCTCACTCACATAGATATTCAGTAGTTTTTATCAGTGAACCACCACATTCCTTCGTCTACACTGCATAGCACTCCATAATTTAATAAATAACAAATAATGTAAGATCCCTCTAATTTAATAAACACAAATGGAACCATACATACCACCTCATGCTTCACCTTTACTCACTACAATTGTACATATACACAAAATGGGCTGTTAGGACAAACTTTAATTTCCCCAACCACTGAAACACACAAAAAAAAATTGTAAAATATTAAATAGAGATCAAAAAGTCTCATGAGAAATCTTGAAAATACACCAAAAATCTCATGAGAAATAATAAACAAATTCTTGAAATATATTATGAAGAATCTTAGGCAGAGGCTAAAAAAACTCCTCTAGAATCAGGTACATCTTATGCAAATAACAAAAATTGCAAACCCTAACTAGCTAAGAAGAAAGAAGAACCATTGTATTGAAACAAGTATGATTTCAAAGTAGAGAATACATGAGATTTGCACCAAAATAGAACTCACCATATGCCTCTGTTTACTCACTAGCCCATATCTCTCCCATAAAAAGACATTTCAGCAATTTCATCAACAATAATCCACCTTCCTTTACCTGCACTACATTGCCTCTAAATTTAAACAAACACATGATATAATGATGTAACAACAAATGATTTAAGTTCAACTGGAATAGAGCTTAATCTTCTACTCCTTAGACTTCTCCTCACCCATTGTACCTTTAAATATGCATCAACCCTAATATCAACAACTATAGAACCCACCTTTTGCCTCTACCTTGAAGCCTACACATGAGGATATTTCAGTCATGTCGTCAGTTCTCCTCCACCTTCCTTTACCCACTTGCACAATAAAGAAACAACAAATAATATAATATGACTCCAATTTAAACAAACATACTTGAAACCATGCATACCTCTTAGCCCATGTTTGCTCACATAAGGATATTTCAGTGCTTTATCAGTAGTTATCCACCTTCCTTTACCTGCATTACATTGCCTCTAAATTTAAACAAATACGTGATATAATGATGTAAAAACAAATGAGTTAAGTTCAACTAGAATAGAACAATGTATACCTCCTACTCCTTAGCCTTTTCCTTTTCCATTGTACCTGTAAATATGCATCAACCAATCGCTC
>LPNX010826268.1:624-59708 GCA_001517045.1 Pseudotsuga menziesii | reverse complement strand
GTTATCCACCTTCCTTTACCTGCATTACATTGCCTCTAAATTTAAACAAATACGTGATATAATGATGTAAAAACAAATGAGTTAAGTTCAACTAGAATAGAACAATGCATACCTCCTACTCCTTAGCCTTTTCCTTTTCCATTGTACCTGTAAATATGCATCAACCAATCTCTCTCCAATCGTACTCCAATTTGTCTCACATAGGCATTTCAATAGTTTTTATCACTGAAGCACCCACATTCCTTTAACTACATTGCATTCAATAATTCAATAAATGGAAAATAATATAAGATCCCTCTAATTTAATAAACAATTGTCTAAATACACAAAATGGGTTGTTAGGACAAGCCTTAATTTCCCTAACCATTGAACCACAAAAAAAATGTAAATTATTAAATAGAGACCAAAAAGACTCACGAGAAATAATAAACGAACTCCTAAATATCTTACAAGAAATCTTAGGCAGAGGCTAAAAAACTCATCTAGAATTAGGTACAACTTATGCAAATACAAAAATTGCAAACCCTAACTAGCTATGGAGGGAGGAGAACCATTATATTGAAACAAGAATGATTTCAAAGTACAGAATGAATGGGCCTTGCACCAAAAGAGAGCTCACCATATGCTTTCCCATATCTCTCTCACAAAAAGACATTTCAGCAATTTCATCAACGGTCATCCATCTTCCTTTACCTGCACTACATTTTCTCTAAATTTAAACAAACACATGATGTAATGATGTAACAACAAATGATTTAAGTTCAACTGGAATAGAGCATAAATTCATATATCCTACTCCTTAGACTTCTTCTCACCCATTGTACATGTAAATATGCATAAGCCCTAGAACCACAATATGAGATGTTATCAACAAATGTAGAACTCACCTTCTGCCTTTACCTTTAAACCTACACATGAGGATATTCCGATGATGTCATTAGTGCTTCTACTCTTTAGCCTTCTCTTTGCCCATTGTACCTGTAAATATACATCAGCTCTAAAATCACAATATGGTTTGATATCAACAAATGTAGAATTCACCCTCTACCTCTTACATTTGCACCTACACACAAAGATATTTCAACAGTGTCATTAGTGCTCTTCCAACTTCGTTTACCTCCATGCACTCAATAAATAAATAAATGACAAATAATTTAATATAACTTTAATTTAAACAAACACACATGAAACCATGCATACCTCTTCCTCCTTGGTCTTCCCCTTCACCCATTGCAATGTGCAATCTACATCATCCTTCAACTCACAATATGGGTGGCTGCTAGGACTTGCCTTAATTACACCACTTATTGATCCTAACAAAACCCAAACCAAAAAATAGTAAATAAAGACCATAAAATCTTGTTAGAAATCTTTAAAAGACACCAAAAATCACATGAGAATGATTAAACAAATAATGAAATATATTATGAGTAATATTTTAAAAAAGTAAGTACATCTTATGCAATGCCAAAAATCATAAGCATTTAATAAAGGAGGAAGGAAAATCATTGTATTTGAAATAAGGAGAAATTCATATCAGAACCAACATAGAACTCACCCTCTTACTGGGCATTGTCCTCTCACAAAGATCTTTTAGTAGTTTAGTTGGTGCACCTCCAACTTTGATCTTCCTTCCTTTACCTACATGGCATAGCACTAATAGTATAAGATGCCTTTAATTGAAACAAACACATATGAAGCCATACATACCCCCTCATCCTGAGCCTTCACCTTCACCAAATGCAACTATGAACTTTGCACCAACCTTAGGACCTGCCTTTACTTGCCAACAATTGAACGCAACAAAATAAAAAATAAAAACAAAAAATGTTACGAGAAATATTAAACAAAAACTACAATATATTACCAAAAAACTTAAACATAGAACAAATACATGCAAAACTAAGTACATGATATGCAGAGACCAAAAATCGTACACCCTATTATAGGTATTGCAAGAGGAGAACCATTGTATTTAAAACTAGGATTTCATAGAAGAACATAAATTGGTCTTGCACCAGAACATAACTCACCAATTGCCTCTATGTCTACTATAGAGCCCCACATCTCTCTCACAAATATATTCAAAGGTTTCAGTAGAGCTCCTCCACCATTCTATACTGCATTGCCTCTAAATTAAACAAACACACAAGATATGATTATGATGCAGGAAATGAGTTAATTTAGAAATTTCATGGAACCATAATGTTATGTAACAACAAACGAGTAAATTCCCCTATACATACCTCCCTCACCTTTGCCCACTACATTAGTGGAATCTGCATAAACCCCAATGGTTCATCCAAGCTCGCCTTAATTTCACCACCCATTTAACCACAAAACAACTATAAACAAAAGGAAGAAAAACAGACAAGAAAGCAAGAAATAAAACAAAATAACAAAGCAGAAATTAGCATGGCCCTGCTCTAAGAAAAAAAACATGCATAGCAGTAGAAAAATAGAAAAACAACAATAGCAAAAAACAACAAAAAGATAAAAAAGGAAAAGAAACAAAAGACACACAACCTTCGTTCTGCAACCCCAAAAGCTTCAATCTCCAACCAAAGACTGCACAACAAATTATACATAGTATTAAATAGAGATCAAAAATATTTTATTAAAATATTAAAACCATCAAATATATTAAGATAAAATCTTATGAGTAATCTTATGCACAAGTACAACTGATGCAAAATACCAAAAATTATGAACCAAAACTCACCTCTACCTCTATTACAATCTCTCTTACATAGATATTTCAATAGCTTTTATTAGTGAACCAACCCATTCCTTTACATACAATGCATAATTACCCCACTGATTGAACCTAACAAAAACCAAACAAGAAAATAGTAAATTCATACCATAAAATCTTATTAGAAATATTTAAAATACACCAAAAATCTCATGAAAATGATTAAACAAATACTGAAATATATTATGAGTAACATTTTGCAATAGCAAGTATATCCTATGCAATGACCAAAAATCATAAACAAGAAACAAGAAAGGAGGGAGGAGAATCATTGTATTCACAATGACGATATATGACTAGCAAAACCAAAAACAAACTCACGCTTTGAATGGGCACTGTCCTACACTACTACATGTCTTTCTCACACTGAATTTTTAGAAGTTTCAACAGTTGCCTCTAACTTTGCTCCTCCTTCCTTTACCTACATGGCATTGCATTAAACCATACATCCTTTAATTTGAGGCCTCTAATTTAAAACTGTTAAAAAGCAGCAACAAGGAAGGTCTTCTAGCATTAAATGTGTCTTTGCATGCTAGAGAAACATTAAACTGGAAGCTAAATCTATTAAAGTAATTTTCCTAAGTTTTAACTTAGGAAAATACTTTAGTTATTCTAATTTGATTTTGACATTAATGGACTCACTTTATTAAAGTGAAAAGTGAAATATTTAAGTGAATGGCTAATCTAATCTTGGCCATTGATTCTCATCGGAGGATCTCATCCATAGATCCATAGTAAGGGTTAGGGTTTTGCGGGTTAGGGTTTTCGCTTAGCCAATAAAGTTAAAAGGAGATTTGGTGGAGAGGACAAGTACACATGTACACAGACAGGATACCGACAGAGAGAGAAAGTCAGACGGAGGATTTTGTAGAGGACGGAGGAGCTATCCAACAAGGTCACCGATGTTCCAGGCGAGAAGACTGTCATCCAGATCGGGCAAGCAACCAGTTGCACAGGACAGTCGTACTGATTGTACGGTATCCGTACAGCAGCCGTACAAGATCGTAAGGAATCCGTACAGCAACGGTACAGTTGTACAAATCCGTACAGCCACGTGGGGCGGGCCGTACTACTGACGCAATGGTTGTGCAATCACGCTGAGGGTGTGTTGGGCGTGCTAGGATTTGTCCAGTAATTCTGCCAAGGTGCTATTTCATCAGGTTGGGTGATTAGACTGTTGATTGTAAAAGTCCCATATTTTCTCAATAATAAAATTCATATCTGACTGCTCCACCATTTTTCCCATCTTGGGTTTTTTCTGGGGGTTTCCATACCCAAAATAATAGTGCTTATATTGTGATGTGATGTTGTGAATGTTTCTCAGTTTTATATTTCGCTGCATACTGTAAAGTTCATGTGTGGTTATTTCAGTTAAATTTAAATATACTGTTTAGCCCTAGTTTGAGCTTTGAAGGAAAATTTACATGGTATCAGAGCTCTAGTGATCTAAAGTTGAGAGGATTGCAGCAACAACGACAGATCAGGGGCAGATATATTTGAAGACACAAACCTAGATTGCAAATCTAGGGTTTGACAGGTACACTTCAGTATGGCCGTGCAGTTGAGAGTTGAGGATAGACTCCAAGGTGATTAGAACTTTCCTACATGGAAAGAAAGGATCACAAGGATCTTGGATGTCAGTGATGTAGAGGAGCACATTAACTCCACGAAATTTGCACCCACAGATCCGACAGATTTGATATCTTGGAAGAAGATTGATTCTAGAGCCATGTTGATCATCTTGGATGGGGTGAAGAACCTCATAGTCCCTCACCTTTCCGAGAAGAAGACCGCATCAAAGATGTGGACGGCTTTGGAAAGTCTGTACCAGATCAAGACCGAGAACCAGAAGATGGTGCTGCAAGACAGGATGTGCAACACCAAGATGGGCAAGGAAGGAGTGGTGCCTTATCTCACAAGGCTCACACAGATCAGGGATGAGCTTGGAGCTGTTGGCCCTAAAGACTAAGACTAACAATGAGGAGTTAGTTCGGATATCCCTCAATGGCTTCTCTAAGCCATGGGACACCTTTGTCAAGGGTGTTGTGGCTAGGGAGAAGCTCCCTGATTAGCAGAGACTATGGGATGACTTTGTGCAGGAGGAGACCCGCATGGATCAAGGATCAGGCTCATCCAGCAGTGCCCCACAAGTTGTGGATGAGGAAGCTCTAGCCCTGACAAGGAAGAGCAAGGGTAAGGCAAAAAGGAAGAAGGGTGGTAAGAAGAACCTTGACATGTCAAAGGTCAAGCATTTTATCTGCCACAAGCAAGGACACTTTGCCTCCTAGTGCCCAGACAGGAAGAAGAAGAGCAACACTCAGATGGTCGGATCTGCAGAGGTGGAGGATTTCAACATGAGCATCGATGAGGAGTTTTGCTTGATAGCTTGCATGGCAAGCACCACAGGTAGCAGTATTTGGTACATCGACAGTGGAGTATCTAGTCATATGACTAGACAGAGGAGATTCTTCAAGGACTTGCAGGAGGGTGGAACAGGTATCCACGTTGAGCTAGGTGATGATGCACGATATCAGGCGCAGGAAGTTGGCATTGTTTCATTTCAAAGGGAGTCTGGCAAACCCCTCAGCTTTGTTGATGTGTTATATGTTATTGGGTTGACCAAGAACCTCATATTAGTCTCCACTCTGGAGGACAAGGTATTTCAGTTAAAATTCCGAGACCATAGAGTGGAGCTTGGATCGGGTGATTGGGATCAAGAGCGGGAAAGTGTATAGACTACACTTTGAGCCTTTAAAGGCTCTAGTCAACAGCGACAGCAGTCAGGGTGAGTTGTGGCATAGGAGGATGGCACACTTACACCATGGAGCACTGAGGCACTTGAGACAGACAATCATCGGAGTTCCTCAAGTACAGGAGGAGAATCATAACCACTACAAGGGTTGTGCTTTGGGGAAGAACATCAGGAATCCTTTCTCACAGAGTGGGCAAAGTCTAAGGAGCCCTTGGACTTAGTGCATTTGGATGTTTGTGGACATATGAGTGTCCATTCTTTCAGTGGTTACAGTTACTGTGTGACCTTCATTGATGACTATTCCAGGAAGACCTAGATCTATTTCCTAAAATCCAAGTCAGAGGTCTTTGAGAGGTTTCGGGAGTTCAAGACTCTGATTGAGAACCAGACAGGAAGGAAGATCTGTGTTTTGAGAATGAACAATGGGAGAGAGTACACCTCTAATAAGTTCTTGGAGTATTGTTTGACAGAGAGGATCAAGAAGGAGCACACTGTGCCTCATACCCCTCAGCAGAATAGAGTGGTAGAGCGGAAGAAAAGGACTATGGTAGGATCATCCAAGGCCATTTTTTTTATCAAGGATTACCACTATTCCTTTCGCTTAGGCATACAGGACTACACTATATCTATCTTACCCCTTTACGGGATGTCATCATTGTGTATGGTCATTGAGGTAAACCCTCCATTGTAAGTTGAGGCAATAGTCCCTAGGTTAAATAAAGTAAAATGTATTTGTGTATTCTTAGGTAGGTTGGCCCCACAAGTAACTTGGGAGACCTAGTGATTGAGTTAACTAACTCAACGGAAGAATATAAATAGAGAGGCACCCTCCTCATTCAACACACACTTCACTTGCTCTCTCATGTGCGCTTTAGGAGAGAAGAAGAGGAGGGACAGAGAGTTGTTGCAGAGATATTGTTCTTAGGTTGTTTTATCTTGTCATCTTATCTTTGTGACGGAACTATTCCGAGGAAGTTTGCGAGGTTTTCTCCTTTATGGTTTCCCCGATGAAAATATTTGTGTCTTGTGTATCTTATGTATCTTTGATGTATTGTTATGCTTATTATTCTTTCAGATAAAGATCCTAAGTAAATTAAGTTAGAAAACTTAACATTGGTCACTACTGAGGTTGAGACTAAAGAGTGACTCTGACTTAGATGGCGACACTACCATAAATGGTGACTTCATGCAGCAGATGCATCAGGAGGACCAATCCATGGATCTATCTCCTTAATGCACTTTGAGTCTTTTCATGATTTATTTTTTATACTTTTAGTTTAAACTTTTATTTACTGTCATTGATTAACTTAGACCGAGTCTTTAGATTTTGACTCATCACTCATTGACTCTTTACTCTTTAGTACTATTTTGAGTATTTTTTGCCAAATATATTATGCTGCAGTGTTTACTTGTCTAATGTTTAGTGTTTACAGTTTATGTGACATGTCTATGATTTAGATTTATGATTATTGATTTATCATTTAAAATTTATTTGTTGTTTATGTCTATGATTCGAAGTTGTTATGGAAGATGTGCATGTATTTAAAATTTAAAATAGCCATTATGAACTGAATATCATGTTTACATTGCACAATGATGAATTTCAATTTAGCATGTATTTAATAATTTTAGAGATGCCCCCCTATGTTAAAACTTAAAACTTAAAGACCCTGACGCCCTGCCACCCCCCCGCCCCCCAAAATACTCCAAAATTTTGGGGTATCTCTACACGTCCCCATTGTGCGTTTCCTCGCTCCAGCGTCCCAGAAACTTGGTGGAACACTGCTTCAAAACAATTAATGGTAATGTTAAAAATTTAAGTAAAAGGATAGAAAATAAAAGATAAAGAGAATTTCACTTTTACTTGAATTCTTGAACATTACCATTTTAGAGATGCCCCCCTATGTTAAAACTTAAAACTTAAAGACCCCGACGCCTTGCCACCCCCCCGCCCCCCAAAATACTCCAAAATTTTGGGGTGTCTCTACCCGTCCCCAACGTGCGTTTCCTCGCTCCAACGTCCCAGAAACTTGGTGGAACACTGCTTCAAAACAATTAATGGTAATGTTAAAAATTTAAGTAAAAGGATAGAAAATAAAAGATAAAGAGAATTTCACTTTTACTTGAATTCTTGAACATTACCATTTAGTATAAACAAATCTACTCAGTAACTGAACATAGCAAAACAGATAACTCAGCCGGTTCAAGTTGCAACTCAACCGAGTTGACTTATTCAGTGCCGAACCAGTCACCCGATCCGGTTTGAAGGCCGAGTCAACTCGGTCAACTCAACCAAGTTTGAGTCCAAGTTGACCGATTTTTAAAACATAACGTACAACCACTACAAGCTGTCATCATTCTATTGTTACCCTAGGTGTGAGCTTCAAATGTAGAACTTGGATCTATATTTCATTTCAATGTTGATAAAGACTATCATTTCCAGATCATTTTATGGAATTATAACCATTAATTAGTGAACTTTAAGACTGTTGTAGCAGTGGATTAATTCCATAGTTGTTTGCAATCTCTATCAAAACATTTTGGTTTTTAAATGCATTAATGAGCCATGCTTGAAATGGGTCCTATGCACTGACGGTTGTTGGGCATCAAATTTGTAAACAAATCATAAACATTCAAATTTAAGGCAAGCAGTAAACAAATCGTAACATTCAGATTTAAGGCAAGCAGTAAAGAACAGCAATTATTTACTAAGTGTTTGACTAAAGTTATCACTCAGAAAGCAGTCACAAACCCAGGGTTGGTGGACGTTAGTCTTCACAGGGATTATTCCCTTCATCATTGGCACATTATCCAAGCAAAATCGTGGCAGCCAGGAGGTCCATAGATAGCAAGTAGGAGGGCAACACTGTGCACTATTTGACAAGTCTGAATAGTAAGTTAAATCTGCGATAATGGCTTCTTGTAAGGCTGCTATAGTGAATGTAAATTGAAGTTTACTTGTCTGATATCTATTGTTGATTACAATAGCTGAGACTTTAGTCACCTACAACAAACATACTGCCCTATACTTTGACACGTGATGACTATTGCGTAATGACACTTGTGGGTTGCTTGTGGACTGTTAAATGCAAGTATTCTCGGTCCTTTAGTGCATGATTGTTGATATATGTGTACCATGGGAACATCTTAAGCATAAACTTGAGGTCAATAAACCAATAAAAGAATCAGTTTTCCTTGAGAGTGTCTTACAGTGATGCTACAATAGTGGTATGCCAATTATTTGAAGCAAGTCTTGAACTAAGATACCCAGCAGTTAACAAAAAATTTAAGCTAGGATTTCCAAGGGACATTACAGTGGTATTAGAGCTGGTTTTCCTGCCATCTTGAGTGGAAAGCATGGAGACAGTGAGTCTACGTTTTTCACAAGTTTCAGCCTCCAGTTGAGAAGTAAAAATATTTCTCAGTTTATTTGCAAACCCAGAAAAAAATAAAAGCTGAAAATAAACATAAATTTCAGACTTAAAAACACTGTTGTAACTTCATCTTTTTATGGACATAAAGTAAATAAAATGCACGCCATTCAACACACATGCCCTGGCCAATGGCCAATGGCCCTGGAAAAACCCCTCAAGGGGACAACTAGTCAGAGAGAGAGAGTTTTATTATTTCTTCAGGGAAAAAATCAGACAGTCTTTTTACAGTGAAAATACAACATATCTCAACCCAGCAGGCTACCTCGTTTTTTGTGCCAATGCTGCCTTGATTTCTGTGCAAGTTTATTCTCGAAAAATGTGCCAAAATAACAGCAAAAACTCAGTCCTCAATTTCTGTGCAAGAATGCTAAATTTCTGACCTTGAAAACTATGCCAAAACAGTTACAAAACCGTACTGTACGGACAGCATTAAATGCTTCCATACGGCCTCGAAAAATGTGCCTGTTGCCTCGGGAACTGTGTTGTTCTTCTCCTCGAAAAAAGTGCCCAAGTTTGACCTCGAAAATTGTGCTCAAATCCATACCGTATGGATGTTGTACTCTTCTCGATTTTTGTGCCTGCAATAAAAGGAGGTCATACTCTCCTCAAGATCTATGCAAGCAATAAATGCAGTCACGATTTTCGTGCCCACTGGAAATCACTTCAGCTGGGTGCCTCAAAATTCGTGCCCTCTCTCTTATTCTCTCTTCAGCTCACTCCCATCTCAAGAATGAAGAATGTTTGCCTTTTCCCTTACTTTTGTCTAAACCCTAGGTAGGTGAGAGAGCATATAATCCAAAGGATGAGATTAGATTAGATCTAGGGATGAGAATAAATGCTCCATTTAATTTCTCATAAAGAATTAATTTCCCTCACCCACTTAAATTTATCAAACTTGACTTCAATCTCTAAAGTCGAATGCTCCACTTAAGTCATTTAATTCAAGGGTCACTTTATTTCCCCTTTTAAGTGACTAAGGCTAAAGTCACCTAGGGGAACACTTTCCTAGGTACAAAAATCAGCACTCCCTCTTACCGAGGAAGGTGTTCTGCACCACTCCCAACTTGTCCCTGAAGAAGACAAACTTGCCTCTCCCCAAAAATTTCGTCAAAATGTCTCCAACCTGCTCATCAATGGAAATGTACTATAAAGATACTGCACCTCTCTGAACATAATCTCGGATGAAATGATACTTGACTCAATATGCTTTGATCGGTCATGAAATACTGGATTCAAAGCTGGATGCAACTCTAATTGTCACAGTAGATCACCGTAGGCCTCAGCTCTTGACCAAATAAATTCACCAGCAACTTGCAAAGCCACAAAACCTCGGAGCTGGCCTAACTGGCTGCCATATACTCAGCCTCTGCAGAACTCAATGCAACAGACTTCTGCTTCCGACTGAACAACGACAATGTTGTCAAGCCCAAGCTGAAACAACAATCGAAAGTGCTCTTCTGGTCTGCCACACTGCCTGCCCAATCTGAACCTGTGAAGCCAACCAACCTGGTCCCATCCGATCTCCTGTAGTCCAGACCAAAATCCACTGTCCCTGCAAGGTATCGCAAGAAATGTTTTGTAGCTACCCAATACACACTCCTAGGCTCAACCATGAACTGACTAAGAGTGTTCACTGCAAAACACAAATTTGGTCGAGTGTGACTAAGAGTGTTCACTGCAAAACACAAATCTGGTCGAGTGTTGACCAGATACATCAATGAACCAATGAGATGACGGTATAAAGTAGGATCCACCAACTCTCCCTCAGAAGCATGAAGCTTCTTCCAATTGGTGATCATCGGTGTCGACATCGGCCTACAATCCTCCATCCTAAATCTCCTCAGAATATCAACCAATACTTTCCCTATCCCAAGAAAATATGTCCAGGCTCCTGCCAAACCTCCAATCCCAGAAAATAATGCATCAACCCAATATCTCTCATCTCGTACTTTGTAGCAAGATCCTTCTTGCAAGCTGCAATGGGTCTCTCTCTCCCTGTGATAAACAAGTCATCAACATATAGCAAAAGAATAAGCGGATCATCTCCAACCATGATGAAGTAGAGTTTCGAATCTGCTTCACTCTTCTGAAACCCCATCCTCTGCAAGTAAGAATCGATCCTGGAGTACCAAGCTCTAGGAGCTTGCTTCAACCCATATAAGGTTTTCTTCAGCCTGCAAACATGAGACTCTCTCTCATGAATCTCAAAGCCCTGAGGCTGCTCAACCTAAATCTCCTCCTGTATGATTCCACTGAGTAATGCGGTCTTCACATCCATCTGATGGATCTTCCAACCCATTTTCGCCGCAATGGAAATCAAAGCCCTGATAGAAGTATACAGAGCAACCGGCGCAAAAGTCTCATCATAATCAATACCCTCAACCTACGAAAACCCCCGCGCTACAAATCTGGCCTTGTACTTCTCCACACTACAATCTGTTGCATGCTTTAGCTTGTAAAGCCACCGAGAAATCACCGCTGACTTCCCCATGAGTCTTGAACTATCTCCCACACATCGTTCTTCATGATGGAATGGTACTCATCCATCATGGCATCTAACCAAACATGATGCTGGGAAGCCTCCTCAAAAGTAGAAGGCTTAGAATCAAGTGTACTAGCCACCAACAGCATGCCCAATCTGTCAGGCATCTTGATGGCCCTCACTGACTCCCTGGGTGTCCCAAACTTCCGAGCTTCCTTCAAGGTCTCCCGAAGCCACTTAGGCTTCTTCTTCCCTGAAGATTCTTCCCACACTGGCCTGTCCTCATCTAAAGAACTACCATAGCTAGAAACCCTAGTAACCTATGAACCAGTAGCTGGTGTACCAACTACTGGAGAACTTTGTGATCCTGATGCTCTGTACGGTGTACTTGTAATTGTAGACCCATTACCTGTCCCCCAAGACCCTGCTAGCTGAACCATTGAAACTGGTGAACCGGTGCCTGCACTGAGTGGTCCTGTAACCCCGAAAACCTGTGATCCTGACTGCTGCGCTGATGGTACCTGTGTAACTACCTGAGGTGCAGGAACCTGCTGCTCTCCCTGCTCTGACTCTCTCGACTTCCTAAAGGCCCACTCCTCCTCAAACTTCACATCCCTTCTCACAACAACTTTTCTCTGAGAGGGAAGGTAAATACGGAAAGCCTTCGAAGTCTCATCATAGCCCACAAAGATTCCCTTATCTGCAGTGGGCTCCAACTTTGTCCTCTTCTCAGAAGGGACATGAGAGTAAGTCAAACTACCAAATATCTGAAAATGGCTAACCTCAGGCTTCTTGCCTGAAAAACACTCCTCAAATGTCATGTTCCCCACGACACGATGAGGACTCCTATTCTAAAGATATACAGCTATGCTACAAGCCTCATCCCAGAGAAAGAAAGGAAGAGACTAGTCATGTAACATAGCTCTGGCTGCTCCAACAATAGACCTGTTCTTCCTCTCTGCTACTCCATTCTGCTCTAGAGTATAAGGAACTGTCAATTGTCTCCTGATACCCTCATGTCTACAATATCCATCAAACTCCTTGGAGGTATACTCACCCCTGTTATCCGATCTGAGAACTCGGATCTTCCTCCCTGTTTGGTTCTCCACAAGAGCTTTGAACTTGGAACCTTTGCAAGACTTCCTCATACTTCTTGCTCTTCAAAAAGTAGATCCAGGTCTTCCTGGAATGGTCATCAATGAATGTCACATAATGCTCGTATCCTCTCAAGGAACAGAAGACATTGGTCCGCACAAATCTGAAGGTATCAAGTTAAGAGTCCCTGCTGACCTGCTATCACTGCTTGAAAAAGCAGTCTTGGTGTACTTTCCCAAAGCACACCCCCTGCACACATCACTCTGCCTTGTGCTGAACTCCGGTAAACCTATAACCATATGTCTCAACAACCCCAAAGCTGGATGATGCAAGTGATCCATCCTCCCATGCCAAAGCTCACAAAGCTCACTGTTGTTGCTATGTGCCAAGGCATGCTGAGGCTAAAACAAGATCCTGTACAGTTTCCCGCATCTAGCTCTAATGGCGACTGAAGCAGATGGTCCTGCAATCTTGGGAAACATATGCACATGTCCATTAAGAAAGGACACCCCAAGACCCTGATCCTCGATCATGGAAACTCAAACTAGGTTCTTCTTCAGCCCAGGTACATACAATACATCTCTCAACACCATGGGACTCATGGACTCCCTCTGAAAGGTAATGGTCCCACGCCCAACAGCTCTGACTGCTGAGTCATCTCCCAACACCACCTCCACATCCGTCTTTGTATGTGAAAGCTCGAAGAACATCTCACGAGCACCTGTCATGTGGCTCAAGGCTCCGCTATCAATATACCAAGTGCTGGAAGCAGATGCATTGTAAGAATGGTATTTCACCAAGGAAAACTCCCTTTGTCTATCAACATCCGCACTGGTGAGAATAGATGCTCTCTCTCTCTCAATATGCCCAGTGCACAGAGAAAACTCACTCTAAAATCTCGCGGCAAAGTCATCGACCTCCGCTAAAGCTATTGTCTGTTGCTGCTTCTTCTTCTTCTTGTTCGGACACTCCCCAGCATAGTCTCCCATCTTGTGACATGCAAAGCACTTTACAATGCTCAAATCCTTCTTCTGCCCATCCTGCTGCTTGGCCCCACCCTTCTTGATACCCTTCTTGTTCTTCTTCTTTCCCTTCGTTGTCAAGGCTACATCCTCCTCATCCTCCCTACTAGTAGAAGCACTGCACTACAAGAAACCCTTCCAAGTCTCCTCCTGAACAAAATCATCACAGACTCTATCCCATGAAGGTAAGTTCTCCCTAGCCACCAAACCCTGTACAAACACAACCCAAGGTAGAGTCACCCCATTCAAGGCTGTCCGCACTATCTCAGGACCAGTAACAACCACCCCACTGCAAGCTCATCTCTCACCTGAGAGATCCTAGTAAGATAAGCCATACAAGCCTCTCCTTTGACCATATTGATATTCTTCAGCTTCTCCTTCAAAACCATCTTCATATTCTCATTAGAACTCTGAAACAATCCGGTCAAAGCACTCCACATCTCATGTGCATGATCCTTCGCTGAAATGTGTGGAATAACATGGTCTTTAACACCATCCAGGATAATCCTCATAGCCTTAATATCCTTCTTGTTGAAGGCAATAAAAGCTACCACATCAATATAAGCGGGAATCACAATGGGATTAGCTATAGTATTTCTTACTACCTCCTCCCACAACTCATTCTCCTTCAACACAAGTAATATCCGGGCCTTCCGTGGGACAAAGTTCCCTGCCCCATCAAGCCTATCCTCCGTTCTCAAACCGACGAAAGTCATTTTTCTCAAACAACAAGTTCCAACAAAATGGTACTACTATCACAAGAGTTTTTCTGAATTCTGGAAATGACTGTTCTGCCTTCAAAAATTTAGTTTTCTGCCCCAACCTACTCTAATACCATGTACGTTTTTCACAAGTTTCAGCCTCCAGTTTAGAAGTAAAAATATGTCTCAGTTTATTTGCAAACCCAGAAAAAAAAAAAAAAATAAAGGCTGGAAATAAACATAAAGTTCATACTTAAAAACACTGCTGTAACTTCATCTTTTCATGCACAGAAAGTAAATAAAATGCACGCCATTCAACACACAGTACTCGAAAATTTTTGGCCAATGGCCCTGGAAAAACCCACAAGGGGAAAACCAGTCAGAGAGAGAGAGTTTTATTATTTCTTTAGGAAAAAAAATCAGACAGTCATTTTACAGTCAAAATACAACTTATCTCAACCCAACAGGCTGCCTCGTTTTCTGTGCCAATGTTGCCTCGATTTCTTTGCAAGTTTCTTCTTGAAAACTGTGTCGAAATAACAACAAAAACTCAATCCTCGATTTCTGTGCAAGAATGCTAAATTTCTAACCTCAAAAACTGTGCCAAAACAGTCACAAAACCATACTATACGGACAGCATTAAATGCTTCCGTACAGCCTCGAAAACTGTGCATGTTGCCTCGGGAACCGTGTTGTTCTTCTCCTCGAAAAAAGTGCCCAAGTTTGACCTCGAAACTCATGCCCAAATCCGTACTATATGGATGTTGTACTCTTCTCAATTTTTGTGCCCGCAATAAATGAAGGTCGTACTCTCCTCGAGATCTGTGCAAGCAATAAATGCAGTCTCGATTTTCATGCCCACTAGAAATCACTTCAACTGGGTGCCTCAAAATTCGTGCCCTCTCTTCTCTCTTCAGCGCACTCTCATCTCAAGAATGAAGAATGTTTGCCTTTTCCCTTGCTTTTGTCTAAACCCTAAGTAGGTGAGAGAGCATCTAATAAAATGGCTAAGAATAGATTAGATCTAGGGATGAGAATAAATGCTCCATTTAATTTCTCATAAAAAATTAATTTCCCTCACCCACTTAAATTTATCAAACTTGACTTTAATCTCTAAAGTCAAATTAAATGCTCCACTTAAGTCATTTAATGCAAGGGTCACTTTATTTCCCCTTTTAAGTGACTAAGGCTAAAGTCACCTAGGGGAACACTTTCCTAGGTACAAAAATCAACAGTGAGAGAGATCATGGCAGACAATTTGAAGAGGCTAGCATCATTTGAATGTTGAAAATTCAGGGTTAGAGGAGTTTTAACACAAGAAGTAAACTTTAATGCATGAACATATAAACTCAAATTCATAATAGTACTACTTAATAAAATTTAAACTGTAATAAAACAAAAACATAATTTTCATCTCTTTCAACTTAACGCTCCATTAGTCACTACATTAACGTTGGTCCTCAAGAATCATCAAATGCCATGTACAGTAACAACATGATAAAATAATGTACAGTAGATATCAGCAGTAAGGAATCGTAACCAATATTTGAATCAGCCTTATACTCAGATACTTTAGGTTGATCTTGCCACCGAAGGGACAGTCAACTAGGCAAACAATTTACGTACCTTGAGAGAGAGCCTAGGCTGACAAAGGACACACAGACATGCTGAGTAAGGATGCAGTCACATAGTGCAGAGACACACAGTCATACTCTACACAGTCAAGCTGGAGAACTATAGTTCACACATAAACACAAGCCCGTTGGGTAGAACCCCACAGTCTCGATGGGAAAGGCCACCGTCTGCGCATGAAGGATGAACCCATAGTCACGATGGGAAAGGCCAAGTGGTCGTGCTGGAAACGGGCTCACGATCATGGTGGAGAAGACCCACACACTAGAACCAGGCGCTGGGGAAGACCCACAATCCACGCAGGTACAGAAGCACACAGTCATGCAGAGGTAGTCACACAGGTGAAGATACAATCACAGGGAAAGAGCCCAATCACACTAGCAGAGGGAATCACGCTGGAGGAGACATCACGTGGAGGGAAGATCGATCACGTGGATGAAGATCACAGTCTATAGTCACTCTGAAGAGGGAAGTGATCACGCTGCAAGGAACAGTCATGCGGAGCAAGATCAGAGTCTACAATCACACTGCATAGTATACAATCATGCGGGCAAGGACACACAATCACATTCACGATGGCAGAGTTCATAGCCCAGCCCTAGGGCACAAACTTACAACCCATCCTCACGGCCTAGCAAGGAGAAAAATACAGTCCACGTCTAGCAAAGAAAACATGCGAAGGAACCCACGGGAAAAAGGGCCACAGAGAAGTTGGGCAGAGACCACGCGAATGCACCCATGGGATAGGGCCACAGACAAGCTGGGCAGAGAGGACCCAATCCAGTCACGCACAGGACATGAGGCCACGGGATAACCCAGGCAGGAAAAAAAAGGGCGGAGGGAACCCGGTCAGTCACGCGCGAAGCATGAAGCCACAGAATAATCCATGCATGCAAGCAGAGGGAAGAGGGAACCTTGACCAACAAGAAGCCGCGGGAGAGTAGAAGATCATTCACACAGAAGGTTGACCACGCGAAGGCCCAGTCATATACGAAAGCAAAGAGCCCAATTATTTGCAGAACAAAGAGGTAGCCACATAAGAACTTAGTCACGCGAGCAGCTGAGGAATTACGCAGAGCAACGTCACGCGAGGCACAGACAAGGAACCAGTTCGATGCATGTCATGTTTACATTAAACCTTTAATTTATAAGGTTTAAACATTAATAAAATGGTCCAAGTCAAAAATCAAAGGTCCAAAGGTTTTAATAAAAATAACTTAGGGTAGAATCAAAGGTCCAATGGTCATAGCATAAAACAAATAAAAAGTCCAAAGGTTTAATCATAAAGTATAAAATGGACCAAAGGTCTTTATTAATAAAACCATAAAGTAAACATTTATAATAAAGTCATAGAGTAAATGGTCCAACCAAAAGAATAGTGTACAAAAGAAACCCATAAGGTGAGAGTCATCATGACAAGGGTACACACACAATACGAGTGCTAGGACCATGATTCAACAAAGGGGGCCACAATAAAAGAACCCACAAACCCACAAGATTAGTGTGAACCATATAAGGTGGGCAAACAAGACCAGTAATCTTTTCTTTCTCTGAAGGTGCATTGTTTTATATATCATCATTGTATAAGGGGAAGATCCAAACCGGATGGTACGATTCTTTGGTCCTCAATACTGCTCCTAAGGGTTAGATGCTAGTGACATCATCAAGGAGTGGCCAATCCCTTGAGAAGCAACCTAGCATTAACGATTAGGAGAGAGGACATCATCTTCCATTCTTAAAAAATGGCTCTCATCTCTAGGCTGAGTTTTCGTCCCAGACTGAATCAAATTCCTGGTAACTAACTAGGTGCCTCCATTCTCCCGAAGAATGGCCCTCAACCCTAGGTTGAGTCCCTAGTCCCGGACTAGGTTAAATTCTTGGTAACTGACCAAGTGCCTGCATTCAGTGAATGGCCCTCAGCTCTAGGTTGAGACCCCCAGTCCCAGACTAGGTCAATTACCTGGTAACTTACCAGGTGCCTCCATTCTCCCAAAGAATGGCTCCCAGTACTAAGTTGAGCTTCAGTCCCAAACTGAGTCATGTTGATCAACTCATGGACCCTGACTGAGTCCTCCATTCTCCCAGAGAATGGTCCTCGGTACTAAACTGAGCTTCAGTCCCAAAAGAAAGTTGATCACCTACCTGCAAGACCTACTTGGACATCGTGTCCCTGGTCCCAAACCAAAATATGTCTCTACCCCTAGTAGTCTCCTATGATCAACTTTAATAACTTCTCCGAAGACTTTACTAAGTCCTCTTCACATTTCCAAGGTCAACTTTGTCTTCTTGAATCTTAATAGGAAAGGTCTCTTCTCGTTAATGTAGTCTCCTTTCGAGGAGATCACGTATCATCAACGTCCTGGTCCCTGACCAGACCTACAGCTCTAGGCTAATGCCAGTCTTCTAGAGAATGGCTCTCGAAGTTGCCCAAACTTCAACATACACCTTTCCAATAGAGATCATCTTCTCATGCTTGATGAAATGTACCATGGTGCACTACAAGAGAAAGAAGAAGAAGTGGGTAGGCTTACTCATGAGCTAGAAATTGCCAAGGATTCCTTAAAGAGCACACAAAAGGCCCTTCAAGAATCAAAGATGCAGGTTGAGCAACTTTGTGATGAGTTTAGTGGATCACATATTTCATCCAACACAACAAACAGCCAGTTGCATATGGCTAGTGGCATTATTGATTTGATTGAGGGACGTCGTGTGAAGGTTGAACATGAAGAGAATTCAAACTTACAGGTGTAAACAGAGAGATATGAGCCAAGGTTTTTTATTTTGCACATATTTTGCATTATAGGGATCATGAGCCGCCTCTTTTGGAGAGCCCATTAAAGACTCAAGGAAATGCCACGGGTGACATAGTTGAGCACAATCAGTGTGGACCAGCCAGCATGGGAGTATATGCATCAAAGGATGGGGTTGACAGGTATATCACGAATTTGGAGTCATGTGGGGATACAGGTTCATCTTACATCAGTATAGTACTATAGTGTTGGAAGTAGTAGCACATACAAAATACCAGTTGGCACAAGATGTTACAGTTGTATACAACAGGACAGAAGAGGACCACAAGAGCCAGTCGAATGAGACAAGGGGGCATTGTGGCCATTACAAAGGTCTTTCATTTCGATCATGTGATCAATGCGTATAGTGCACAAGATGAGATCCAGACTCTTTTGGGTCGGTTCACAGATATTTTTATAGTGATTGGGAGCGGTGGACTTCCAATTTGGTGGTGGGATCCTGGCATTCCTCAAAGTAATAGATTGCATTAGATGACGATGATGAGCAGAGGGGTGCAACGTTAGCAGTGGGACCCCGAGATTACAGTTTTGGATGTCTTGGCAGTTGATATAGATGAGACAACCAAGATTGGTTGCTTGCAGAGGCAGTCATCTAAGGAGTTGCCGAGTCTGTGCAGCTTATGATTGCTTGGCTCATCAGGGGTAGTCGGATGGATTCATGTGTTAGCACTAGGAAGACCAACGCTATAGGTAGAGAGTGCTTCACATCCTACAGCCTTTGACTATTTCAGTAATAGATTGCCTCAGATGACGATGATGAGCAGAGGGGTGCAACGTTAGCAGTGGGACCCTGGGATTACAGTTTTGGATGTCTTGGCAGTTGATATAGATGAGACAGTTAAGATTGGTTGCTTGCAGAGGCAGTCATCTAAGGAGTTGCCCGAGTCTGTGCAGCTTATGATTGCTTGGCTCATCAGGGGTAGTCGGATGGATTCAAATGTTAGCACTGGGCAGACCAGCGCTATAGGTAGAGAGTGCTTCACATCCTACAGCCTTCGACTATTTCAGTAATAGATTGCCTCAGATGACAATGATTAGAAAAGGGGTGCAGCATCAGCAATGGGACCCCGGGTTCACAATTTTGGATGTCTTGGAAACCGAAATAAATGAGACAACTAGAATTGGTTGCTTACAGGGACAGTCATCTGAGGAGTTGCTCGAGTCCGTTCAGCTTATGATTGCTTGGCTCATCAAGGGTAGTCGAATGGATTCATGTGTTAGCACTAGGCAGACCAGCGCTATAGGTAGAGAGTAATTCACATCCTACAAGCTAGTGTGGGACCCGGGTGACTTCACCAACTACAGGTGGATGCGAGATGGGCTTGCATGGAGAGACTTTGTGGAAGTTGTGCCTAGTCAACGAAGCAGGTTAGGACCCACTCATTCAGCAGCATTGATACAACCTTCGACCATTTCAGGGACAAGGAGGGAGAGCATGTTGATAGATTGAATCACAGGTCTACCCATGGTGCATAGCACAGGTTGTAGGTATGCAATGATTGACCAATTCACGCACTTCCCATTGGTTTCTTCGGAGTATGGGTCAACGCAAGTGATAGAGCCAACTAGTGGAGAGATGTTTAGAGTCCTTGAGCAACTCGCAGTCATTGCCAGTGACAAGGGCAGACTTGCTTTCTCGATATCCAAGGTCGAGTATAGCAGTGGATTTACAGTACATGACTTCACCTGGATGACTATGCAGGCCACTATCCATGGTGGTAAGTTTAGTCCTTACAAGTATTTCAGTTTGGATTCCGAGAGAGGAGGAAGAAGATGGGGCATGACAGTCGGATGGTTATGATCAGAACGGTGCAACATCAGCATGGTGGTCCCTTTCTGAGATTAGTTGGGGACTCGAGATTCCAATATTATAAATTTCAGCCCCTGACATGGAGGCAAGAGCTAGTTTTTGCATCCACAAGATCGGTTGCCTAGTAGAGCAGTTCTTTGAGGGGTTGATAGAGTTGTTGAGGTGTCGAGTTGCTCTACTTAGCAATAGTTTTTAGGAGGACTCTTAGGTCTATAGCTTGTCGGATTTCGCGTTGAGTGGAGGATGCTTCACATCTTCCAAGGTGGTTTGGGACCCAGCATCACTTTCAGTTTCAGCATCACTTTCAGTTTCAACTTGGCTCAAGTTATGACAACATTGCTTGAGAACAAGCAGTCTTTGGGAAGGGAGGACTGAAATGTCCCTAGTTCCGTTGTGTTCTCTGGCGCGACAAGTGGAGATGGCTTGGAGTGTGTCCACCACATCAAAGGGATTAAATTAATTAATCAATGTCAGTGGGCGAATTGCAACACCATAAAGGATGCTGAGTAATTAATTTGCAAAGAAAATGGGGTTATAAAGTGAATTAGGGAAAAATTATATGACTACAAAAAAGTCACTTTATAATTATTTAATGAGGTTTTAAAAGTGACTTTAACTTTATAAAGTCACTTAAAGTTGAGTGAGAAAAAGCTATAAAGTGGCATTTAATAATAAAAAAGAGAAAAAGGTATCGAAAGTTACTTTAGGCTCATTTAATGAAAAGAATAAGTGGAGGAAGTTGAAGAGTCACAAAAATGACTAGAGAAATTATAAAAAAGGCATGAGACCCCATTCCCTCATTCATGTTATTCTCATTTCAAAAATAGAATTTGGAGAGCTCTTGAGCTTAAGTCTCTTGAGACAAAAACCCTAGAAGAAAGAGAATAGTTTCGATGGTGAGACAAATCCACCCTAGCTATTGGAAGGAAAAATCAATCAGATTTCTCATGTGTGCTTCAATGCCGTAACATGGAATCATTTCTTCACCAACAAATCTAAGTATTGAGTGGAGTTTGCAAGATTTATCAGTTGTATCTATTGTGGGATGAGTTGTGGACGCTGGGCTACCCAAAGAGGAGGACACACCACTTTATCTGCCAGGCTTAGAGAGGGGCGCACTTGTTTAAATGAGTATTGATGTGGAAGGGTGCACCACTTAAAGGGAGCATTAATCCTCATCTTTCAACCATTCAGAGGTAGCAGGAGGGCATAGCAACCTTTCCAGTCTACTATTGGGAGGATACAGTAACCACAGAATACGTGGGCAAATGTGAAGTCTGGGAAAGAGTTAATGGCCTCATCTCTATTAGTTGGTTGATACAAGTACTTCCTCTGCGTTTTTGGGTGTGATATAGTAGTAGGAGTATTCATCTATTGTGGGAAAGGTGCATCAAGCTATTGGAGAAGGCACAGATTCTTTATATGTGAAAATATACCTACTTACAGTCAATTCATGGGAGTAAAGAGGCTTGTACAGTGCAAGGGAGAAGCAGTGGTTACACTCATTCGTATTCAGCAGACATATCAAGCACGCTACAGACATTGTGAGAATTGTTTGCCTTGTTTCAACATTTAGCAAAGGAACTGGAAGTCTGGTTATTTTATCCTCACCTACAGGTAGATCATAGAAGCAAGGTACAGCCACTACAAGTCGTCATCACTCTACTGTTACCCCAGGTGTGAGCTTCAAATGTTCTTGGATCTATATTTCATTTTAATGCTGACTATCATTTCCAGATCATTTTATGGAATTATAACCATTAATTAGTGAACTTTAAGACTGTTGTAGCAGTGGATTAATTCCATAGTTATTTGCAATCTCTGTCAAGACATTTTGGTGTTTAAATGCATGAATGAACCATGCTTGAAATGGGTCCTCTGCACTGAGGGTTGTTGGGCATCAAATTTGTAATACTCAATGCAAGCTTCCAAGTAAAAAAATCATTAACATTCAGATTTAAGGCAAGCAATAAACAGCAGCAATTATTTACAAAGTGTTTGACTAAAGTTACCACTCAGAAAGCAGTCACAAACCCAGGGTTGGTGGACGTAGTCTTCACGGGGATTATTCCCTTCATCACTGACACATTATCCAAGCAAAATCGTGGCAGCCAAGAGGTCCTTAGATTGCAAGTAGGAGGTCAGCACTGTGCACTATTTGACAAGTCTGAATAGTAAGTTAAATTTGAGATAATGGCTTCTTGTAAGCTAAGTCACAAGATTCGGCAAATTTGAACCTTTAGGTTCGAATTTTGTCGAATCTCAAGCTGGTTCGAATCTAAAGGCGAATTTTAAAGCGAATTAAATAAAAATCTCGAAAAAAATTGGGGCTGGTTTTTTCATTTAAACCTTAGTCCTAACACGCTACGGTCCACTTACTCCAGTCTCAAATCCCAACCCGTGTGCAAAGTTTTTCCTCTCTGTTTATCGCTGCTTAGGAAAGAAACCCTCATGCTAGGGCTTAGAGCTCATGACTCTATGAGTTTCCATCTCAATGTTCACAAATCATTGCTACTGCTCAATCACCAACTCATCGTTTGAGTTACAGACTATAATCTACAAGTACAATTGCAGTCATAGACCCGCGATTATGTTGTGCCGCCATTGAAGAGTGAATTTAATCGCACTTGAGAATAAATTTATCTAAGCAGTTGAGCTGAAAGTTGAAACAAAACCTGAGTTGCGCATTTCCAGTTCCACGAATAAATTGTTGATGTAATTTTTTATTAGTTTGTACTATATTTCAGATAATATATATATATTCGAATCTAAAGACGAACCTCATAGAGAAATTCGAATTCGAATCGAATCAAATGGTCATCGAACTCGAATTCGAATTCGAACCATGTGACTTAGCTTGTAAGGCAGCTATAGTGAATGTAAATTTAAGATTACTTGTCTAATATATATTGCTGACTAGAATAGCTAAGACTTTAGTCACCTACAGTAAACATACTGCCCTGTACTTTGACCAATGACATGTGATGACTGTTGCTTAATAACATTTGTGGGTTGCTTGTGGACTGTATGCAAGTATTCTTTGTCCTGTAGTGCATCATCTCTGGTATATGTTTATCATAGTAAGATCTGAAGCATAAACTTGAAGTCAATAAACCAACAAAAGAATCAGATTTCCTTGTGTCTTACAGTGATGCTATAGTAGTGGTATGCCAAGTATTTGACGCAATTCTTGAACTAAAACACCTAGCAGTTAACAAAAAATTTAAGCTAGGATTTCCAATGGACATTACAGACTAGGACACTTAAGGAGAACGACTGGCCCTCTCCTTGGGCAAGATGACAATGGCAAACTGAAGTGGAAAACATTTGCTTGGGTAGAGCCATGCAATGGAAGCAACAAAGACATGACCATGAAGAAGGGTGCTTCGCAACATGTAACCGATAGACATGTGGACAGGTCAACTTGGGAAATGCTCGCCTACCTTTGGTATGTGACTTAGGTTGAGGTTGGAGCTGCCATTGGAGATGTTTGGCAGTGTGCACACATTGGTTGCGAAGTAACCGAGTAGTAATGGGATTCTCTGGCTTGTTCAGCATGCTAGGCAGGCTTCAGATGGTTATTGTGGGCAACATGTCATGAGGACTAGCTTGCAGTTTCTGCACATTGAGGATCGTGGAGGTGATGGGTCACAGTGGTGGCTTGATGGTTGAGGAGTGCAGCAGGCACTCAACCCGACCAAACTCTTTGATGCGTTGCAACAATGCAGTAGAAGTGTTAGTCACGAGACCTTGAAACGATTGTACGTGTTTCTACTTTACATGGGTTTGGCAGAATGAGAGTGACTTGTTGCGGGCCGTGAGGACTTGGGAAGCAAGTCGAGAAGGGAAGTAGCAAAAGACAAAGGTGACAGTGGTCCCTTTGGTGATGGTTTGAGGCAAGAAAGGCGACCTTGTCTTCTTAACCAAGAGGTGTTGTGAGAACAAATAGAAAATGTGAAGGGAAGAGGACCGGTTGAGATCGAGTACCAACACAGAAGCAAGTCTAAAGAGCCAAGACACTTGGATGGATGAGCTTGGTGTTGAGTATAAGTGCCCTAGACAAATTTGAGGTAGAGCCTAGAGGTGATGACTTTGCCTTGGTCCAGCAGACTTGCATGGATGACCGAAACACAGAGGGAAGTTGACTATCTTAGGCATGAGGGTTCATTCTTGTGGCGTTGGACACGATGATTGGATTAGCCACCCAATCAGTTCAGCACATGAGAGCTAGCAATGAACAGTGGCATGACAAGAAGACACACTACCGATGCAATAGTAGGTTGGAAGGTGGGATAGCTGGACAGTTTCTGAGTGCAGCAGGCAGCTTGGAGACGTTGCCGAGAGAGACAACAGTTTAGAGTGGGGGAGAATGTAATGCTTTGGTGAGAGGCACCTCGGCTACTCTCCACCCGCGGGCCAGCCTGGCATGGGGACTTGGCCCAAGACACTAGAGAGGTCATGGAGGTAAGAGAAGGGCATAATTATTATTAGAGGACTTGTTCACTACATTGGAGGTCACGTACACAGTCATTCTACACCATACTCATCTAGCTGGGCCGACTTGTATTTATACTGGGCCATATTTATTTAGCTGAGCCGACTTGTATTCATTCTGGGCCATAATCTTCTACTGGGGCTGCCTTCTTCTTTTTTGGGCAGAGATATTATATTGTAGGGCAATATTTCTTCTTGTTGGTGAGTTTACAGTACTGGATATCGAAGTTCTTCACCATTGGGTGTTCTCAGTGCTATATATGGCACTGTTGGGCAGTATTTAATGATATCCCTGCTGAATGGAGCACTTCTACACTTTGGTCTCACTATGGAAGAATATTCGGCATAGATGGGCATTAGCACTTAGCTTCTGAGCCTTCATCTCATCATTGGTGATGCATTTTGGACTTAAAAGGAGACTGGAATATAGCAAGAAGGCACTACTTCTCTCACTATCACACTAGGCTTGCTGACTGATATATCGTTAAGGAGAAAAGAGAAATCAGCGTATTCTTGTTTGACTGATTGAGAGATATCATTAACACATTTCTCCAAACCAAGAGTTATTTAAAGATCATTGAGAAATCACATAAGCTGCTACAGGACATGGTGAATATACAGTCAAGATCATACCCAGTATCCATCTTATATCAGTCCCAAAATTGCTTCGAGTTTACTACAGCACTTTGGGTAGCTACATTCATTGGGATCAAGGCTGCCAACTCCAATTCTCCTTACAGGACACACAGGCATGTAAAAATCAGTCTCTAACTTATTATATCGGACCTCATTCTTGTCTGTTGATTTTCAGTTAGCGTGTGTAAGTTGTTCCATTGAATATAAATTGAATAGTATGTTGTTCATGAGATCCTTGTGCACTCTTTGGTATGAATTTTGTACAATTTCCAAATAAACTCCGACCTACCACCAGCAGTAAGCAAGCGAAGGATTTGATGAAATACTAAACTCAGATCAGCCCAAATATTGCACTCCAAACATTAACTAAATCAAAATAAGCTACAGCAGTCTGAACCAAATGTTTGACGAGAGGCAGGTTGGAAAGAAAAAAACGGTTTAGTGGAGGTTGGGACTTAACACAATTAGATCTCTACATCCACTGTTGCAAAACTCATACTCATGTCAATTTGAAACCCAGGTTAAATTCTTTCAAATGTCAAAGCTTTTGCTACTGCAAAACCGTGTTTTCTACCATATTTATAAAAGACCTTAAACTCTCATCTCTTGCCAGCTTGTGTTGGGATTTGAGGTTTTAGGTAAAAATTGGTGTAGGATTAATGAAACACACCTACAACTGCTATTTATTTTGAGAGAGTATAAAAACAAGCTCAATCCATGTTATTTTGTGGTTTTCTATAATGCAATTGTGCAGCAGAAATCTAATAGCCCTTTACAATTGCTTTTCTTCACTCTTTAAACCAAAACAACTGCTAGACAAAGTGTATCACAAAGTAGTAAGGAAAAACGACTACCTATGTTTGTAGACAAAATAGTATACACACAATGGTTGGCTATTTAGTTTCATATTTTCGCATGTATATGATGGTAGCATAGTTGTTCGAGATCTTTTATCTATAATAGCTATATATGGTAAAAAAGTGTGCCAAACTAATTATATTGAAGTAGAGTGTACTAGATGGAGTAGGAATTAAGTAGCCTTCTCATATAAGATATTTTTATGGCCATGCTGGTAAATGCACCATTCAAAAGTTATACAATTGTTTTAACTTTTTTCCCTTCGAAGTCCTAGGCCCCTTGTGTGGAAATATGGGCTCTGATACCAATCCTTCTAGATATCTAAGGGGTTGGAAAAGAATCTAGGTAATATGACATCCATGGAGCATGATGTAGATATTATGGAGTTGAAAGGCCAAATGTGTCATGCTGTAAAGAAACTGTGAAGATTTAATGGCACAAGTCAAAAGCTTGGCCAAAATGAAGTTCACTGACGAATGGCAGAATGAAGTATAAAGGGTAGAGTCTACCTTTGTCATACTAGAGTTAGATGTTGAAATGAACTAAGTTTCATTTATTAACAAACATCCAACACTATTTCCCAGACTTCTGTGAAGGCCAAATTTATTTTGCACGTTGATGGAATCAACGAGGTTTTGGCTGGATCTTGCAAGATCTAGATTAGGTACATATATTATCATAAATCTCAGGCAAGCCACAAAAGCTAAAATCCAAAATTAGGTACATCTTATGAAAATACCAAAAATAGCAAGCCCTAATTAGTTGATCCAAAATTGTAACCACTAAACAGGTAAAGAGGGAGGTGATAAATTGTATTTGCAATAAAAATGACACCAAAAGAGGACTCCAATTTGTTCCTTCTACACAAATATATTCAACATCCTCGTCTTCCTTACATGCATTGCATTTTAAATTTATAAAGCACACAGTATATATTCTGGAACATAAAATCATTTAAAAGTAAATCATACATACATTCTTAGCCTTAGCATGCACCCACTGCACCTGTGGTATCAGAATCACCTTGCCCATTTGGAGCTGCCTTACCAATCTGTCCCTTCCACACAAATATGTTCTACAGGTTACCTTACTTGCATTGCATTTTAAATTTATGAAGTACACATTATATAATTATGGAACATAAAATCATTTAAAAGTAAATCATACAGACATTCTTAGCCTTAGCATGCACCCGCTGCACCTGTGGAATCAGCATAACCTTGGCCATTTGGGGCTGCCTTACCAATCTGTCCCTTCCGAACAAATATGTTCAACAGGTCCTCTTACCTGTATTGCATTTTAAATTTATAAAGCACACATTATATAATTATGGAACATAAAATCATTTAAAAGTGAATCATACATACATTCTTAGCCTTAGCATGCACCCGCTGCACCTGTGGAATCAGCATCACCTTGGCCATTTGGGGTTGCCTTACCAATCTGTCCCATCCACACAAATATGTTCAACAGATCCTCAATCTTCCTTACCTGCATTGCATTTTAAATTGTTAGAGCACACATTATATAATTATGGAACATAAAATCATTTAAAAGTAAATCATATGTACATTTTTATCCTTACCATGCACCCACTGCACCTGCTAGTAAATCATATATACATGTTTAGCCTTACCATGCACCCACTGCACCTGTGTAATCAGCATCACCTTGGGCATTTGGGGCTGCCTTGATTTCCCATCCATTAAAAAAAGTTGAAACTATGAAGAAAGATAAAATGAAAGCACACAGAAAATTCGAGACACCAGACAACACATTGGCATGGCCATGCTCAAAATACAAATTAAAGTGAAAACCCAAAGCAGCAGAAACACGAAAAACAAGGGCAACAACCAAAAGAAAACCCAAAACAAAAATCACAGACACAAAATCAAGCCATTGCTATGCGTCCCTGAACAGCTATCATATCATCTCCTCTGTTCTGCTTCGTCTATGAACAGCCATCCTCTGCTCTGCGTCCATGAACAGCTATCATATCAGCTCCTCTGCTCTGCTTCGTCTATGAAGAACCATCCTCTGCTCTGAGTCCATGTACAGCGTCACATCAACTCCTCTGCCTACAGCAGTCCGCCCCCGTCCAGCGCTCCCTCCAACCTCCAATCAATGCCCAGCCCTCTCCCACCGCCAATCAATCAACGAAGGAGAGCTGGGCGACCATATGTTTCCTTGATTTCTATGGCTTTTTTTTTAACATAACCGTTTTGATACGATGAGCGCCAGACATTATAAAATTTTGAATTTAGCAGGCAACGAGAGGTGATTTTGACAACGAAATGACACAATTCGCTTATCAAAGCATTTCTTATGCAGTCTAAAGATTAACTCCAGTTTTTTCAGCCAATATCAAATTTCGAATTTAGCAGGCAACGGGAGCCTCTATCAAATTTTGGCAACGAATTGACACAATCCGCTTATCAGAGCATTTGTTATGCAGCCTAAAGATTAACTCTAGTTTTTTCACATCTCAGCTTCAGCTTGTTAATGAAGGAATTCAGTAAAAATAAAAATCATCTATATCTGTTTAGCACAAATTTGTAAAAACATTATTTTACGATAGAAAGACATTTGACTATGGTAAAAATTCTTGTAATGATTCCAATTTTTATAAGATTTTAATCAAAGCATGTCTATTTTTTGAAATATTAAGTTATTTTTACAAAAATATATACAAATTTTAAGCATACATAGATCTATTATAAATTGGCTTAAAATTATTACTTGGAGAATAATGTCACTAATCTACAAGTTTTTGGAGATTCTCAGCTTGTTATAAATTGGGTAAATGGTTTGTACAGAATGCAGAATATGATTTTGTCTTCTTTGCTTTCAGAAGTTATCAAATTTTCTAGGATGTTGGAATCAGTTGTTTTCAAACATACATACAGGGAAAGAAACTATGTTGTTGATGGTCTTGCAAAAGATGGTGCTATGTTTCAGGAAGGTGCTTGGGGTATTATGAAACAATGGAATTCAGATTTTTCTGATAACCTGTTAACCTTGTGAGGTTTATTTTTTGAGAAATCTGAACATGAGTTATGAAGTTTTTTGGCTTTTGAAAACTTTAGTTTGTTACAAACGTTTAGATGACGTTTCAGTTTAAGTCTTTTGACTATTTTAGTTTGGATGGGCTATGAGCCTTTGTTTATGGTTATTTTGAGAAGTAGTTTTACTACTATTTTGAATCTCTAAAGATTTTGGTGATCATGGACAATACTTTGTATATGGATATTTTGAGAAGTAGTTTTCCTACTATTTTGAATCTGTGAAGATTTTTGGTGATCATGGACAATACTTTTTGGTATTTGTTCATCTCATGAATGTAAATTTGTATATATATAAAAGTTTATGATTTTTTTCTATGGAAAAAAAAAAAGATCTATTATAAATGTTTGGCTTGGAACCTTAATGTTACATCAAAGTTACAAAGTAAGCATTTAGGTTAGGTGTATCTTTTAAGGCTTACCCAAAAGCTTGTATCTATTTTATTAATTGTATTGACATATGAATTACAAAAAAGAATGGAAAGAAAACTACTTTCAATAGTTAATTTTATGCATGCTCTAAATATGAAGAGAGGAGGAAGACTTATTTTGTGCACATTAAAAAAATGAGGTTATTACAACCATAACTTCAACTTGATCCGGAGAAAAAGAAACTAGAGTTAAACATCACGAGAAGTGTATTAAAATTAGAAAACTTTGGCGCCATTTAAGCATTATATCCATAGCCATATGCACCTAAACAGTTGCTTAAATGAGAAGACACAACTGGAGATATCACTTTGACACTTCATTGTGGAATTGTGAATGAGAATCATATATTGGTTTGTGCACCTTGCCTCATCCCTCTATGAGTGAAAGGATAGAAGTAGCTGAAAAATAAGAATATATGTCTAACCATCTTTCAACGACATGTTAGTGCTTGCTTCCATGGTCATTGATATATGCATATTCAATTGAAAATAAGCCAAGGTTTTAGAGAATCTCTTAATTAAAAGTACTCCAAGCATATAGGTTGTCAATTCTTGTTGCAATTGCATGAAGGATAGCTCAATCTACATATGACTAAGTTAATAAGTAATGTAGAGAAGTAAAGATTCCAACTATTCACAATCCAAATTGGTGATGCTTGTTGCAATTGCATGAAGGATAGCTCAATCTACATATGACTAAGTTAATAAGTAATATAGAGAAGTAAAGATTCCAACTATTCACAATCCAAAGTGGTGTAGATAATTGTACACGGTTTCAATTGCAAAATAACAACACATAAAAGAGAATTTTGCAAATATGGGAGGGGAAGATTGATCATCATATGACTAAGTTGCTAAGTAACAAAGAGAAGTCAAGATTCTAGCTATTCAAAAACAAATTGGTGTAGTTACTTCAAAGCGAAAACCATTAAGTTGCAAAAGAGCATCAGTGTCCTTTCTCGAACTAGTTGTTGTCAATGTTCTTGGGAATTTTACTAGTTTATGCAAATAGGTGCCTAATTCAAATCCCCCTCTATTAGGTGCATTATTTTATGTCATCATGTCATTCCTAAATGCGAGGAAGCATTCATTTGGATTTCTCAAGTCCTTATAGATTATTTAACTCTCTCTCTCTCTCTCTCTCTCTCTCTCTCTCTCTCTCTATATATATATATATATATATATATAATCAAGTTATGGTCTAGTAATTGGGATGCAACACCACCATGCAAACAACTCAAGTTCAAACCTAGTAGGTGTAGAACCATTGTGTGTATGTAAGGGCAAGTATTTGCCCTATTGGGATGCAACACCACCATGCAAACAACTCAAGTTCAAACCTAGTAGGTGTAGAACCATTGTGTGTATGTAAGGGCAAGTGTTTGCCCTATCGAAAGTAGGTTCCCTCCATCAATAATGTTGACAAATAAAATTAATTTAAGTAAATGTTAATAGGACATTTTCTCCTTTATCATTTTAAATGTTAAACCTATAGTAAATACAATCATACTAATGATAATGATAGACAATAGTATCTATGTCACCAAGTAGTATCCACATCACCTCTTGAATCAAATTAAGACACTTCGTCAAATGGATTTCCTTGTAATATAAGGTATAGATAGGGGATTTTGATATTTAATTTGTCATCAAATTCACATATGTTTGAGATTACTCGCAGAGAATTAAGATTGGAAGAAAACACTAAAGAGCAAAAAAATAGGAACTATAGAAAGAATTTGAGAAATTGAAATTGAGATACCCGAAATAAAAATAGGTTAGAAATGGCATTATGTCTTCCAACTAAATGCATGAAAGCTACTGCTACCAATAGAGTGAGTTATATGTAAATTAATGGAAATGAAGAATTGATATAACTAAGTAATAGTAATATAAATAAAAAATGATATGATAAGTTCATTTTATTAGTATGCCTCATCATTTTCTTTGATGGAAGTTAAAGAACTCAAGTGCTCAATGCTTACCAAAATGTGAATTAACATTAGAGTTCAAGAAATGAGAAGTTAAAAAAACAACAAAATCCAACTTAGCTTTTGATTATGATGGACTTATGTCATTTATTCGAATCATATTTTTAATTCGATTTACAATACACAACAAAATAATTGATGATGATTTAACAAAAAAATTCTTTAGGAGTAGAAATTTGATCAACTTCTAAATCTCTCCTTATAAGCGTCCAGGAGCTCTGCATTTTTTAGGGTTTTGAGAGTCGAAGCACCAAACCGAGCTAGGCAGCTAGGGTTCCTTGACTAGCTACCTTCCCCATCTCTTAACAGGCAGTGTTTTTTTCTTGTGGATCGGAGGAGGTGCCATTTCGTGGCAACCTGCTGTGTAGTGGAGTTTCTTCTGGTTCTACTGCGACGACAGTGGCAACTCCTAAGGTAGGGAAGCAACTCTCTCTGCATGGCATTGGAAGGGGTGTCGGAACTCAGTGGTTCTGGGCTTGGTGTATGCATGGATGCTTACATAGTCGACAATCAAGGTGTCCACAATTGTCAGTCCTTCAATGGTGGTGCTCGTTTCATGATGTTGGTAGCTCTATACCTTCTCTCAATGAGAGCAGAGTGGTGGCTATTCCAGAGGTGTTGCAGTCAGGTGTCTATTTCTATGTTCGTTTGGTGCAGAGATGATGAGAAGGATAAAGAACAACCAAAATTCCCCACTTTTTCAACATTTTGTTTATCAAAAAATGGTTAAAATCGCCCTTGAAAATTGCAATTATGCAATTCTAGCAATCACAATGATCTGTCTTAGACTAAATGTAGTATTTTAAAACTACTTATATCCTTGAAATTGCGATTTGAGCAATAGAAACTGCAACTTTAGCCATTTATACTATGCTCGATTCTGACAGATAAGGGGCGATTAGGTTTTCCCATATACTACTCCTGGGGATGGTCATGAAGTGGACACTCTCCCATGTGGCATGGAAGATCCTGGCTGCAGAATGGTCAAACCAACAACCTAGCTCTCTACGCTAGCAGCATGGACAGCCTGCATATGGTTAATCGCCTCATTTGGCTTACCTTTGGCCTCTTTTCTAGATTTATGCTCTCCTGAGCAGTTTTTATCGGTGCTCAATTCACATTTATGTTTCCTTGTTACAAGGTTTTTTTAATGATGAAGTTGATGGATTTTACTAACTCTTTGAGTAATGATATTCGGTGCTTATGCACTTTTACTTTACAAACTTTTTGTATAGAAATTGCTTAAGATATAGCAGTTTCCTTGGAACAAAATGGTAGACCTATCATATGATGATGATCTTGAACATTTGTGTGAGGACGCTTTGAAGTGTATGTATTTTGCAAGGCTATGACCTATTTTGTACAATGTGGTTCATTATAATGAAATGGATTATGTGTTTTTTTTTGTTTTTGTTTTTGTGGGTAAAAAAAACCAACAAATTGGTTGTTTATAACTAATCTAAACTTTTGATTATAAGATAGAGAAAATTTTGAAAGTAGTATTGAATATTTATACATCACCTTTTTATTTTAAAACTACAATAGCTACGTACGATTGTTAATTTAAATTTGTGGGTGAATATATGTCAAGGAAAGTTTTGCAAGTGGTATTGTAAATGTGTATATTCACATTTGTATTTAAAATATACAACTAATGTGTGTCAATTGGGTCTAGCCAGCCCAAGCGATTGTGGGATGGAGTGTTATCCTTCCCACCCAAATTCCATTCCCATAAGTGACAAGTTGAATTTGACTTGGAGTAATTACTTGAAAAAAAACTACAAATAAATGTGCTCATATTTTGGGGCTTCGGGAAAGCTCCCTTCCTTCCAAATACTTGGGTGCTGCTCTTGTTGATTCCATTGTCTGAAAGGGATCGTGGTTGGAGTTATTGGACAAGATGCACAAGCGTTTGAATAACTGGACATTATGACCCCTAAAATTTTCTAGTTGTTTAGTCCTGATTAAGTCGGTTCTTCAGATGATGCCCATTTATTTATTCTCTAGCATGGCCGCTCCAAAGGCCATTCTAAAAGAAATTAGGAACATCCAGTTTTGATTCCTTTGGAGTGGAGAAGTAGAAAATAGGAAATGGGAATTGGTTAAATGGGACATGATTTTCACCCCAAAAGTTCATGGGGGGTATTATCCACTAACTTGCACTTAGGGGATTTTTCAAGTGACAAATCAGTGCTCTTACTCAATGCTCAGGAAGTTCCATGGTTTCATCGGGGCCAGTTGTGGTCCCTTTTTCGCATGTTCACACCCCCTCGGGGGAATTGTAATCAATGACATATCATGATGGCATCTTTTTCATAAAATTCATGGCTTTCTTAGGACTTGGTCATCAAGGTCATCATCCTCGAGTGTTTTTTCCCTCACTAATTATGTGACGCTTTTTTAAGCGACATATAATTTTCGAGTTTTTCACTCAAAACCCTCCAAAGCCGAGATGGTGAAATTGGTGATTTTGTCTTAAAATATTATTAAAGCCTAGGGTCTATGTATTATATTATGCTAGTCATATTCCTAAAGTTTTGCGGACACGCACTAAGTCTTTCATAGGATTTTTTAATTTTTAGATTTTTAATAAAATCATCTATAAGGTGTATTTTAATTGTAAAACTTCAAAAGGTCGTAAAATTGGGCCTAGGGAGCCAACTTGGTCATGGGGATGCTCGGTTTTGGACCTAGAACCCCCACTAAACCCCTAAACCCACTTTTGAGAGTCAAATTAGTAATTTTAAATTATTAATTTTGATTTTCTCTCCAAAATGACTGAGAGGGTCAAATAAATGGGAAATTTGGATAAAATCCAATTCCTAAATCAAAGGAAGCTTGTATGGGACTTGTATATGAGGTGTCAAGTTTGTTGAGGATATTGTATGGGGACTTTATGAGCATAGAGGAGCATCTTCAATCATCATTGGAATGGATCCAATCAAATCCATGAGGGGGGAAATTTCTCCATAGAGGGGCACATTTATCCATGATAGAGCCCACCTCTTGTTGTATATGTGTCACAGAAAGAGGCGGGGGTGACCTAACTTATGAAAGGTGTCACCTACCACCTCTATTTCAATCTATGTCACCCCCAATATTCTCAAAAAGCTCCAACACTTGGAAAATTCGCCCCTAAGGTTTGAGATCATTTTTTGCTATAAAAGCAGGGTCTTTCTCCTCTTTCAGGAGGATGCATTGAACCTCTTCCCTTTGTACTTATGTTGCTGATATTTTTTTAATAAATATTGAATGCTTTAGAGGCTAGTATGTGATTTCATTGTGAGCTTGTGATTTGGTCAAAATCTAAGGTGAAATTTGTGGAATTTTATGCTTTATTATTTTCGAATGATTTGTTTAGATCTAGTTAAATTTCAATAAGTATTTGTTATTGTCAAGTTACTTATGTTTATTTTATTATCATGATTTTGTAGCAGTAGAAAACTGTAGTTGGTTATACTTATGCTCTCCTTCTTCTTTTTAATTAATGAAATGACTGGATTAACCTTGTTCTTTTGAGAAATTGCCTAGTTTTTTGTGGATTTGTCTCTGAGTGAAGGGGATTGGAGGTCGGTTGCATCCACTTCTATTTACAACATCCATATTTTTTTTCTCATACATTGTTTTTCAGATCCCTCTCTCTTTCATTTCTTTCAACCATCGGCTCGGGAATTTCAGTGTTCTGTCTAAAATTCAAGCTTTCTTCTTGGTTTCGGTTACATGATGCTTAGACAAATTGGATAAATCATTTTGTATATAAAATATAATTTTATTCAAGCATATATATCAGATATAGATTCACTTTTAAGGCTTTATCGTAAACTAGATCTGTTTCAATCTTTCAAAGTGCCATTTTCACTAAAAAATCTACAATTTTATGAGCATTTTGAGTAGTATAGATTATGCATTTGTTTTGATTAATTTGTGATGTTATAAAACATTTAACTCGTTGCTTTTAGAACATGAGGAGGATATACTGCTCAAATTTCAAGTTTCGGTCATCTGGGACATAAAAAACTCCATCCTCCATCCCTTTTCTTCTGTCCTTTTCTCTCTCCGACAACATTGTAAGCCTTTTGATCCCTTGCAAGGATCAAAGTGCAAATCATAATTCAATTTTTTAATCATATTGTAAACTCAAAAATAAAGAAAGGAAGTGGCCTACACAACGTCCACACTCCATCCCCCTAGGGGGATTCATAGTCTATTCCATGGTTTGTAATTTTACTAATCAACACTTGCACTCAATCTGTCTTCTTGAAAGGCTATATAGATTAGTTGTATTTATTTAATTTCATTTCAGAATCATTTTTACTTTCTTACCCAACTCGTTGCCACGAAGAATTCTCTCGCCACCAACTAAAGGCTTTGCCGATTATTGGTGGATGATTAGAAAGTGACACATAGTCGCGGTTCTAATTTATCATTAATAATTTGATTATACAAACTTATTTGCTATATAAAATTGGAATAAACATTTTGTCGTCGACTCATGTATGCTCTTTCCCTCTGCGGGCTTTACTTGGTCGTTGGGAAATCAAAAGCAGGTTTCGTCACTTTCTAATTTATTCACATTAGTCTAATAATTCTTTAATAAAATCAACTCCCCTTAGAAACATTACGGAAATTCGACGTACGATAGTTGACAATCATGGGAAAAGTCTTTAAACGAAGCGGGAACAACTGAGTAGCGACCTCGAGATACAATCAGGATACACCCTTGTTGGTGTAGTGTTGGGCACCTTCTTGGAAACTATGATTCAGCCCACATTTCTGAGTGAGGAACCACTTTAGTCATCTTTCAGACACATTTTCAGTACTTCTAGTATATCGAGAATTCCCTTTTTGTAATCTAACTCATCTCTTAATAATTAAAACTAACCAAGACACATTTGCAAAACATTTTACTTCAAGAACATATGTAATTATTGTATTCCCACTTTATGTGTTGATGTTATGCTGCTGAATATTTATTTAAATTTGCAAACAATCTTGTATCATAATTTACTTCAAAAAAATCCTAAACAACTTACTTCCATCGATAACAATTAAAACTTAAAGCGCCTTAGACAACTCTTTCTTAGGGTCCACTCCCCTTGGCTTCGTTGGGAGTTTTTCCTAAACGAAGGAGTCAAGATCAAGTGATAGTACTTGACTCGAGACTTTCCCCAAAGGACACACCTAGCAACTTGAAGATTTATGTTGCGCTTAACCCTTAGGTGTGTGAAAGGAGACAACACGTTTTGGTGTTGTTACCGGGGATAAATATTTTTGTTCGTGGGTTACAAATTTTTTCTTTCTTTTTTGTTATTTCTTTGTTTGATGAATGACTAGAGTAGATATTTGATTCTTTGTCTGGAGAATAGACTAATCTTTTTTCCTTTTTGCAAAGAAAATAAAAAAAAATAGAAATTTTTGTGAAAGATTTATGACGCATATTTTTCTTTTCACATGGAGACTCCATTGAAGGGATAAAACCCTTGTTTGTCATAAAAATTGTTGAGATTGATTGTGTGTAGATGAGACCATGAAAACGGTAAATGCTTAATGTTGAGTAACAATATGGATGAAGAAAGAGCTCATATTTCCAGTGAATATCCTTCCTTCAACTTCTCAAACATCCCAGGATTCCCTAATTATCATAATGGTGAAGATATATCTGATAATATACCTATCTTTTGGGGAAATAAGCATGCAGAGGTCCGACATGTCATATATTTCCTTAAGATTCTGGCTAACTTCAATGTTTTGTATGAAGACAATATGATGGAAATGTTCATCAGCACTCTACAAGGAAATGCTTGTGAATGGTATCTCAATGGTTTTCTAAATAAAGGTATTACTTCCTTTTCAAGCCTCCTTAGAATATTCTTGAAACAATGGCATACATGAGAGACTAACATGAAGGGTTCCTTTTCACTTCCTTGCCCTGGATAGAGTATCATGAGGAAGAACATAAATTATCTCGTCTCATCAGGATAGGAAATTATAGGTATTGGGTGCTACCTACAAGAGATCACAATGAAGAAGAAATCCATGATGATTCCATTGAGTTTATGCATGAAAATCCATTAGTTGAAAATATTGTTTAAAACCCTCCTCATGTAACATCAATGGAGGATATTGATGATTGGGAATGTTTTCATGATTATTTAAGTGATGATGATCACATTTGTACTCTAGATCTACCTCAGGATGAAACCATTACAAAAGCTTATAATGAAACTTATGATGAAAGTTGTAATGTGCATGATGGCACTCCTACCCGTGCTCCTTATAATGATGATAGTCTGAAAGGTTTACTTCCTTGTGACCTTTTTTCTAAAGAAGATGTGTATGAAGATGAGGACAAGTATAGCCTAGACCATGATACACATGAATATGACTCCCTTATGTCCAACAAAGATGTTGATGAGGATTCTTGGACATTCATGGAAAATCCAATCTATGACATGTCAGAGGAGGAGAATAATGAACCAAAAAATATTGATGGTTTTATTGAAGATCCTATTTGTGAGGGTTTAAAAGAAGAGAGCATGGATCTTGTGGAGTTGGAAATTTTTTATATTGAAGAGGAGCATGCAGTTTATCCATATGATAAGTCTAATCCATATATCAATATAATTAATGAAGACAAAGAGAAGAATCACATGCAAGAACTTGATACCAATGATGAGGAATCTATCACATCTCACATATATGGGGAGGATGACTATTGGACTTTTATTGAAAATCCAGCTACGAGACTATTGAAAATATTTTTGAAAATCCCATATATGACATTTCTAACAAGGAGAGTGTTTATTCCGAGACTTGTGGAAGTTGTAAAGAAGAGAAATATGAATTCTCATATGATCAGTCATAACTGTATTCAAAGTTTCTTTAATGAGGACTTGGAGAAGCAATGTAGTGAAGATTTAGATTGGGTGTAACTAATTGAATGTTTTTTCAGCCATCATCTTCACATACAAATGTTCCTTATGATTTGGAGAAATTTGGGGCTTACATACAAATTTATCCGCAGGTAATCCCTTTGGATGAGTATGATGACCTGCCTCATCATACAGATATGTACATTAGTCCTATCCAATCTTGGTTAGAAGAATCATGCAAGAGGACTTGCCAGTTTGGGAAGCAGTTCGATGACCTTCTCCGTGATTATAATTTCCCTCCCGACCATCCCATCTTGAAGTTTCATGCAGGTTTGCATTTCTTGAATAATTTTTCCTTGCTTTGGCTGGTAACCAAAGACAAGTCAAAAACCTTTAAAATTGATAATTTGCTTAGGTGGTTACATTGGATTTATCATTACATATATATTTTTTTATGTCATGCTTAGAGTAGGAAAATAAGATCCTTAAAGTGAGCATTTACTTTATGCATTTATTTTATGTACTTAGGAATAAAAATCTCTTTCATTAATTAGTTTTTGTTCCTTTAAATAAAGAAACTCATAGTTCATTGGCTATTTTCATAACACTTGTGCTACTAAGGTTTTCTTGTCAAGCTGAAATGTTTTTACAAATTATATGAACCATAGGTTCTGGTGTTCTCCTATGCTCTCCTTTTCTGAAGACTAGATCGAGCACACATCTAAAAGTTGGAGCTAGATGTTATCCACTAAGTTGCACTTAGGGCTCAGGAAGTTCCATGGTTTCATAAGGGCTAGTTGTGGTCCCTTTTTCACATGTTCACACCCCCTTAGGGGAATTGTAATAAATGACATATCACGATGGTTTATTTTTGCAAAAGTATTGGCCTTCTTAGGACTTGATCATCAAGGTCATCATCCTTGAGTGTTTTTTCCCTTGTCAATTATGTGACATTTTTTTAAGCGACATATAATTTTCGAGTTTTTCACTCAAAATCCTCCAAAGCCAGGATGGTGAAATTGGTGATTTTGTCTTAAAGGTTATTAAAGCCTAGGGTCTATGTATTATACCATGCTAGTCATAGTCCTAAATTTTCGTGGACATGTGCTAAGTATTTCATAGGATTTTTTAATTTTTAGTTTTTTTAATAAAATCATCGATAATGTGTATTTTAATTGTAAAAGTTTAAAAGGTCATAAAATTGGGCCTAGGGAGCCAATTTGGTCATGGGGATGCTTGTTTTTTGACCCGGATCCCCCACTAAACCCCTAAACCCACTTTTGAGAGTCAAATTAGTAATTTTCAATTATTAATTCTGATTTTCTCTACAAAATGACTGAGAGGGTCAAATAAATGGAAAAATTGGAGAAAATCCAATTCCTAAATCAAAGGCAGCTTGTCTGGGACTTGTCTATGAGGTTCCAGGATTGTTAAGGATCTTGTTTGGGGCATTTATGATCATAGAGGAGCATCTTCAGTAATTAATGGAATGGATCCAATAAAATCCATGAGGGGGTGAATTTCTCCATAGAGGGGCACATTTATCCATGATAAAGCTCACCTCTTGTTGTGTATGTGTCACAGAAAGAGGTGGGGGTGACCTGCCTTATGAGCGGTATCTCCTACCACCTCTAGTTCACTCTATATCACCCCCAATCTTCTAAAACAACTCCAACACTTGGCAAATTCACCCCCTGGGCTTTGAGATCCTTTTTAACTATAAAAGCAGGGTCTTTATCCTCTTTCAAGATGATGCATTGAACCTATGGCCTTTGTACTTATGTTGCTGATATTTTTTTTAATAAATATTGAAGGATTTGGAGGCTAGTCTGTGATTGCATTGTGAGCTTGTGATTTGTTCAAAATCTGAGGTGAAATATGTGGAATTCCATGCTTTATTTCTTTCAAATGATGTGTCTAGATCCAGTTAAATTTCAATAAGTATTTGTTGTTGTCAAGTTATGTTCATTTTATTATAAGAATTTTGTAGGAGTATCAAACTACAGTTGTTTATACTTATGCTCTCCTTCTTCTTTTTTATTAATGAAATGACTAGATTAACCTTGTTCTTTTGAGAAATTGCCTAGTTTTTTACAGATTTGTCTCAGAGTGAAGGGGCTTGGAGCTTGGTTGCATCCAATTATATTTACAACATCCATCTTGCTGTTTCTAATACAATTGTTTTGCATATCCCTATTTCAGTGTTCTTCTCTCTAAAATTCAAGCTTTCTTCTTGGTTTCAATTACTTGATGCTTAGTAAAATTGGATAAATCATTATGTATCTGAAATATGATTTTATTCAATCATATATATCAGATCTAGATTCACTTTTAAAGCTTTATCAGAAACTAGATCCATTTCAATCTTTCAAAGTGTCATTTTCACTAAAAAATCTACAATTTTATGAGCATTTTGAGTAGTATAGATTATGCATTTGTTTTGATTAATTTGTGATATTATGACACATTTAAATTGTTGTTTTAAGCAGGTTTGAGAAAAGGAGGAGGACATACTTCTCAAATTTCGAGTTTCAGTCACCATGGACATAAAAAACTCCATCCTCCATCCCTTTTCTTCTTTCCTTTTCTCTTCGAGCGACATTGTAAGCCTTTCGATCCCTTTCAAGGATCAAAGTGAAAATCATAATTCATTTTTTTATCATATTGTAAACTCATAAATAAAGAAATCAAGTGGGATACATAGTGTCCACACTCCATCCCCCCTGGGAGGATTTGTAGTCTCTTTCATCGTTTGTATTTTTACTAATCAACACTTGCACACAATACACCTTCTTGAAATGTTGTATAGATTAGTTGTATTTATTTAATTTCCTTTCATAATAAGTTTTACTTTCTTACCCAACTCATTTCCAGGAAGTATGCTCTTTCCACCAACTAAAAGCTTTGTCGATTATTGGTAGATGATCATAAAGTGACACATAGTTGCGGTTCTAATTTGTCGTTAATCCTTTGATTTTATAAACTTTTGTTGTATAAAATTGGAATAAACATTTTGTATTAAACTCGTGTATGCTCTTTACCTCTGCGGGATTTTCCCGGTCGATGGTAAATAAAAAACGGTTTTCGATACTTTCTAATTTCTTCACATTAATCTAATAATTCATTAATAAAATCAACTCCCCTTAGAATAATTACGACAATCTGGCGTATGATAGTTGACAATCATGGACAAATTCTTCAAAGGAAGTGGGAAAAACTGAGTAGTGACCTCAAGATACAGTTAGGCTACAACCCTTTTTCGTGTAGTGTTGGACACCTTCTTAAAGACTCTGATTTAGCCCACATTTATGAGTGAGGAACCATTAATCTAATAATTCATTAATAAAATAAACTTGCCTTAGAAACATTACAAAAATCCGACGTACAATAGTTGACAATAATGGGAAAATTCTTCAAAGGAAGCGGGAACAACAAAGTAGTGACCTTGAGATACAGTTAGGATACACCCTTGTTGGTGTAGTGTTGGACACCTTATTAGAGACTCTGATTCAAACTACATTTCTGAGTGAGGAACCACTTTAGTCATCTTGCAGACACATTCTCAGTACTTCCAATATACCGAGAATTACATTTCCATAATTCAACTCATCTCTTAATAATTAAAACTGACCAAGACACATTTGCAAAACATTTTACTTCAACAACATTATTTCACTTTGACTCCATTGGCACTGATATGATATGTAATTATTGTATTCTCGCTTTATGTGTTGGTGTTATGCTGCTGAATATTTACTAAAATTTGCAAACAATCTTGTACTAGAATTTACTTCAGAAAAATCCTAAACAACTTGCTTCCATCTATAACGATTAAAACTTAAAGAGCCTTAGACAATTCTTTCTTAAGGATCACCCCCCTTGGCTTCCTTAGGAGTTTTTCCTAAACGAAGGAGTCAAGATCAAGTGACAGTACTTGACTCAAGAGTTTCTCCCAAGAACACACCTAGCAACATGAAGATTTATGTTGTGCTTAATGCCCAGGTGTGTGAAAGGCGGCAACATGGGTTAGGTTTACGGGACCCGCTAATGATGAATGTGGTTAGTGGGGCTAATTTATGACGAAGGTTGGTTTCACATGAGGAGGAACCATGGGCCAAACTCTGGCATAGAAAGTATGTGGACAGTTGGGAGAAGAATGATCTTATTCACTTTGTGGAAGAGAAACATGGGTCTCACATCTAGATGTCTGCTTGGAAGGGTACGAGATTAATTCAGGAAAACAGTTTTTGGGAGGTCAAGAATGAAGAGATGACGTTTTTCCAGCAGGATTCATGGCAACAATTTCCGCCATTGACTGCTAGCCTGGATACCCCTCTTCTTCGTCAGAAATACACAGGTCACCAGTCAATAAGGGTAAATGACTTTTGGGTAAGAGAGGAGGATGTGATGGGATTCATGAAATGGATCCCAGGGACTGTGTGGGAGCAACTAGGAAGCGAAGAGGAGGTTGCGAGAGTCATGGAGGTGCTGCAGGAACGACGTATCCGAAGAGTTGACAATAATGATAAACTTCGATGGCAATGTCCCCCAAATGTACCTTTTCCATTCATGAAGCCTATAAAATTGAGGGTGGTTTCACTATGGCTCCAACCGATTAAAATTGGAAGAACCTATGGGAGGCAAATCTATGGCCAAAGGTTTCAATATTTGTCTAGTTATTATTAAAGAGAAGAATATTAATGGGAGATAATTTGGAAAAAAGAGGTCTCTAAGGGCCTTACCAATGTAATTTATGCAAAAAGCACTCATAAACTCTATACCATCTATTAGATAGCTTCCCTTTCTCTAGCTTGCTCTGGGACAAAGGTGCTATGGCCTTCTATCGTACTGGCATAATACGGGGAAGACTATATCTTTCCTTGGAAACTTGGCCGCAGGATCCCTTCATAAACGCAATTGTCAATCAAATTTGATGCATATTCCCAAGATTTGTTGTGCGGGAAATATGGAAAGAGAGTAATAGGAGGATTTTCAAGGATGTCTCACTATCTGAAAACAAAATGTGGGGAAGCATTTAGTTGGAAATCCTAGAAACTATCCGGTTGGGGTCTTGGTCTGATGCAGATTTGGAGGCTCAAGGGATAGAAAGTGTTATTTTGAAGAATTGGGGGATTAAAGACCCAATCCATTGTTGGGGCCAACCAAAGATATCTCCTCTTGGATTTCTTAGTCTGAATAGTTGGGAACCCCCTACATCTGATTGTTTCAAGCTCAATTTTGATGGCTCCTCAAGGTGAAACCCCAAGAATTTTTGTTTTGGTGGTATCATAAGGGATCATGAGGAGAGATGAATTCATTTTTCTATGGTGGGATTAGACATGACACTAACAATGTTGCAGATTTAGAAGGGATCATGTACAGGATCAAGTCTGCTCAACAGCAAGGATGGATTCCTTTGGTGGTTGAAGGTGATTAATAGGTAGCTATTCGAATGGTGTAGCAAATTCACAAGGGCACTCCCTGCTCGAATGTCTCGTCTAGTTGGCATCTGGAATATAGGTTGGAGAGGGTAGAGGAGTTGGTTAGGAGAGCGAGAGGGCTTTGATTCAGACACGTAAGACAAGATGGAAACAAAGTGGTCGATCTCTTGGCTAACGTGGGTATGAAATATTGTTAAGAGATTGAAGGTAAGAAGTGGGGTGATTTCACTGGTGAGACACTTGGAGGGACGTGTCGATCATAGGTGTCCGCAAATAGGATGGTTAAGGGAAGCGTGCCATGAGGGGGGTCATGCTGGCTCATGAGTGAGCCAAGTATTGGTCTTTTTTTTTCTATACGATGAAGGGGTGATCTCAAGGGATGGGACTTATTGCCTTAAACTAAATAAATGTTTTTGCGTGTGGAGTGATTTCCCTCATGTCGGTCATAATTTGAGATTTTATTACGAGTGGTGGTGGATCTTGGAATTTATGGGAAGTGATTATGGTTGGGACGTACCAGAGTATAATTGAGGTCAACCGCGGTATTGTGGAAATCATAATGAGAAATGGGAANCCCCCGCTTGTGCGTTTGACGACATTATGGAGGCAAGGAAATTTATGATGAGGGGAAGTAAGGTTAAAGCAAAAAACCAACCCTGGACGGTTCACCCCCTTGTTGCTCACAGGAGAATTATGAGGGCTCAAAAGAAGGGGGATTGCGAAGAAAAATATTTTTAGTTGGGTTTGCATTTGGAGGTGCATGCCTGGATTGGTTGTATTGAGACTTGTCTATGGAAGTAGTTGGATGATGAGATGCTTAACTATGAAATCAAAGGGATTGAAGAATGGGTTATGGATCCTGGGAATAATGTTTCCCATTTGGTACTTTATGAAAGGACCACGACGTTGTTCTGAGTGATGAAAATATCATGGGTCATGTTTTGTGGGAACATCTGGACAAATAGGCAGAGGATATCACCCCGATGCACATTTGGAAGGAGAATCATGTGGAGACTAGCCAATTGATTGTAAAACTTGACGTGGTGCTGGAGGCACTTGGGATTTGTCTATCGTCTCCTCAGGTGGGAAGAATAGGTGGTTCGTCGTCGGTTCAAGATGTGGACCTCCTACATAACTTGGTGGGTCACTACAACATCCGATGGCTCTTCTCAGGTTTTCTTGTGTTTCTCTGTTTGACCCATCTCTTTGGGTTCCTTTGTTTTGTCGGTAGGCATCGGTTTATGGTTGTTTTTACTTTGGTATTTTCAAAAAGGTGTTGGGTACTTTGCTATCATGTTATATGTGGGTTTAATGTGCCAATTTTGGTTTATCATGCTATGTAATGGGGGATTTGTGGGATTTTCATGGTTCTGCGGGTTATCTGGCTTGTCTAGGGGTATTCACAGTGAGAATGGCCCATGATTCTTAACTGAGGTTTGAAAACTTTGTAAATCCTTTTTTTTTCTTTTTTTTGTGTTAATATAGTTCTCTCTTATTTACAAATAAATAAATATGAAATTAGGAACCATATGCTTATAAATATAGATTGTGTGTTTATGACTGGATTATAACCAATATTAATGAAGAGACTGTTAGCTAATGGATAATACAGTTTTATGGACATTTTTTCCTATGAAATTATATTAAATAATATAGCAATTTGAGTATAAAGGTGATATATAATACTTTATAGCATAATGTAGAACTTTAATGAGAAAACATGTATTTGTAATAACTTAACTTTAAATATTCGTAGTCGTTGAATTTACACATTTATATAATAAAACATACATATACAAAACATCAAGGGCAAGGGCCTACCTTCTCTCAGAGTTTCCCAATTAGTTAGTCAATTAGTTTAATTAATTTTCCTTAGTGTGGAATTGCAATTAGATTTAATTTTGAGTAGTTGAAACAGGGTGACTACTTAGTTAACACGAAGGGAGTGATCATTTATCTATTTCTTTTATCATTTTGCTGAAGTGTGGCTTGCTGAAACAGTCAATTGTGTAGTGTGTGATTTTCTTTCTTAAGTGGGTGATTGAATCGTGTAAACATGTAGAGGCATTTTTGTTAGGAGGCAAGGGCCCACTTTCTCTCAGAGTTTCCCAATTAGTTAGTCAATTAGTTTCCTTAATTTTCCTTATTTTGGAATTTCAATTAGAATTAATTTTGAGCTGATGAAACAATGTGATTACTTTGTTAATGCGAAGGGTTTGATCATTTATCTACCGCTCTTATCATTTGTTGAAGTGTGGCTTGCTGAAAAAATCGACTGTGAAGTGTGATTTTCCTTTTTAAAGTGGGCGATTGAACCATGTAAAGATTGATATTACACATTTGCTCTGTCACGGAATCTCATTATTGTTTGTTTTCTTTCATGAACTATTGAGACTGGTAGAACAATCTGTGGCTTTGCATGAGTAAGAAAATTGATTCTTACGATTAAATGTTGCAACCATAGAATAAGATCTTTTATTTCTTGCAATAATAATTTAGGATTTAACTTCTACCAAAAGTAAATTAGCCATTTTATTTTTGAAGCATCCATTTTCAAGATTGATGTAATTTGAAGGATTGTTTTATGATGATGAATTCTTTTACTTCTTCAAGATTGAATTAGCTTTTGAGTTTGGATTGATCGGTGAACAAAGTGCATATTTAGTAGATAGGTTGCAAGGTATTTTATGGATGAATTCGGTGAATCATAGCTATTAGAATCTGTTACTGAATGTTTATGCATATACTTTGTGTGATTGCCTTTGAAATAACCAGATTTGTCTAGGTTGACAATTTATATTGAACACTTTGTTTGTGAATTAGTCAAGAAATTAAAGTGACCAACATTAGAGAGTTGAAAAGTTCATAAATATGCATAGATATGAATTTCACGTACATACCATAACCTTATCACAAGGATAATGCAATCCATTATCTCTTCAAAACCCTATCTAAGTAAAACCTGAAAACACTAGCTCACACCAAGGAGATCCAACAAGCATCTGTTACAAAAGCATATCCTCCAAGGCAAGATGTATCCTCTTCTTCTTCTCTTCACCAAGTACAACATAGGTTTCATATCAAAACCCTAATATTTGAATCTCCAAGGGATGAAACTCTAACCCTAGACTTCAATATGCCCCAAAAATCTCAACTCTAGAAACTGCAAGAGCGGGAGCGATCAAGTACATAATAATATACAAGAGAGAGAGGATCACTAGTGCACTCATCACAAGCATGACCTGACTAGTGATCAAATATTTTCACAAGCATGAACATGAATGATGAGTGACTAAAGGACTATCTCAGGGAGGACAGAGTCCTTCAGTCACCCATCATTCGTGTTCATGCTTGTGAAGAGATGTGATCACTAGTCAAGTCATGCTTATGAGGAGTGCACTAGTCATCCTCTCCCTCTCTTGCATTCATATGTACTTAATCTATCCCACTCTTGGAGTTGCTAGGGGTTTTTGAGATTATTGGGAATATTGAAGCCTAGGGTTAAAGTTTCATCTCTTAGGGATTCAAATATTAGGGTTTTGAGATGAAACCCTATATTGTACTTGGTGAATACTCACACACACACACACACAAAATGCTCCAAATGCGGGTGATCCACAAGGTGTGTCCACCACTCCTACAAGATACAAGCCTCCAAAGTCTCCATAAATCCTCCTAAACAATGTACTCCAATGGGTTCACTCCCCTTACATGAACATTGTCACAACCCATGTGTAATTAAGCCCAATCGAATCCTCCATATAGGAATCCAAGCTACATTGTGTTTTCTAGGTCCTAATGACCTCCTCCTCCTAAGTAGGGTGTTTTTCCCAAGAAAGCACCCATTTCCATGTGGCCATCATGTAGAACGTCCCTCGAGCTTTCAAGATATCTCCAATTCCCTAGGGAAAAATGTTAAGAAGGCACCCAATTGAGGTATATCAACCAATAAATAAGACATATCCAATGTGTAGATCCATCATAGAATATATTTAACATGAAAATCTATCACAAACCTTTAAGGAGGCTTAGAGTCCATGAATCAAAAATATAGATTTGAGGAGAGATTAGTGGAGAATATTACCCATACATAACCTTGGATACCATGTGATGTGGATTGGCATGATTTTATACCTTATTTAAGATCTCCTCAAGGTAGCCATGAATTGGGGAGGATTTAATTGCATGGCACAATTTCCAAAATTATAGGAAAATGTTTGCATGAGTAATGGGTTCTCCAAAATTCACCTTGGGAGGATATGACATTGTTTTTTCATTTAAAGAGAGTGTGAAAGCTCTTATGGGGAAGTTATACAAGTCATATTTCAGTTTGTTTTTCATTAAAACAATAAATTTGAATTTGTAAATAACATAGAGTTTTCAAGTTGAATTTCTTATTGTAACTTGTGTTTTCTTTGAGGTATTTACCCCATTTCTTGCTTCAAGGATTGGGCCCACTTTGAAAGTGCAATGGAGATTGAATCCCCTCTACATATATATTAGATATTGGTTGTCATATTATTTCATTTGATGGCTATAGGTTTTCTTCTACATTTCCATTTCATTGCTTATTGTTTATTTCCTTCAATTCTTGTACTTTCATTTCCAACATTACTTGCTTTCATTACTTTACAATGTTTATTACTTTGAAGAATGTTTAAGATAATATCCATGATTTCTAATGGTTGTAAGTGTTGAATGATCTAGTAGTGTCCTTATAATCCTAGTTCCATTGATACATTCATTTAATTCTTCCGCCAAGAACATTGATCTTACACCTCTCCATGCCCTTGCACATTGTCAAGGGAGTTAAAAGTGAAGATCTTGAACTCAATGGGATGAATATTCAAGGGGAATGAACAATCAAATTTGGGCATGTACTTTGGTAATTTAGATTAGACTTAGTTAGGTGCATATCATTGATAGGATACATCTTAGCAAGTTAAGACCTTATGGTTGCACATACAATCCATAGAAACTCTGAAGCGTTACGTCCTTGAGGTGATAATTTAATTATAATTTAGGGAATAAAGTAATTCATGCATCATTGGAATAACAAAGCCAAACACTTTGATGGCTATTTATTTAAGGAGTCATTGGGATTCCATAATGTTGCTTGAATATTATTGTAATATCTTGGCCCATCACTTTTTGGTGTCATTGTCAAGGAGGTGTTGAAACTTTATTGGAATGGACTTTCTTATATTAGGGTTATATATTACAAGGGTAGACATGGTTAAAGGTGGCATACAACCATGCATGCTCCTTTACATATTTTTTTTTTGTGATGTTTAAGTGGATGCATCAATAATCAAGATATATTTTGCAAACAAGTTTTGAAAAAAAAAAGATCGTTCAGGGTGTGCAATGATAATCCAAAGAATCCCACAAGGTGTAGAATAGACAGTGAATGGGTGTATTTTTAAGGCACTCCTTGCATAAGGTCATCGGTTCAAAACTTTGTGGGTACAAGCCTATAAAAAAATCTCGTTGGGGTGTAGACCATTCAACAAACCCATGATATGAAAATACACTTTACAAAGAAGGTCATTTGTCCAAACCCTGGATAAATCGTTCTCCATTCTGGTGGGTTGGGTGGTTGCACCTAGGTCCGTATATTGGTAGTAGACAAAATCAACCTCATATCGCATGAGTATGAGCCCACCCCAGTTGCCTATTCCCTTAGTAAAAAATGAAGCATCATCATTAGGGTAGATGAGATGAGAAACAAATTACATTTGATAGACAAAGGAAGTCAAATATATCTCATCCATTACCTCTAAGTATGTCCTTGAATATCCTCAGTATTTTCTAATTTTTTTTAAGTAAATCAATGGATTGTCATTCGACATCAAGCCCTTTTGACACCTCTTACATGATATTTTTATACCATTATGAACCAACCCTAATAAAATTTAGACAGTAGGGTGGTGCACCATATTGAGATGATGAATTTATTACTCTCTTAGATTTCCTTAAAGACACACTTTGAATTTTTGTGAAAAATATGCCAAAACTACTTTAAAAACATGATTGTGACAATCATATTTTGAGGGACCAAATGAGGGAATTTTCAAAACAAATTACTATGGAATGTGGCCCTCTAATTCTTTCAATTCCAATATGAATTCCATTTTGACCTTGTATGAAATAGTTATGCCCGAAATAGTTATTGCTTGTCCCAAAATTTGCATTGATACAATTTTGCATGTTGGCCAGTTTTTTGAAGATTTTACATTTCAATTAAAAGTGCCTTAAAACTTGTTTCTAGTGGTAATATATCGATGAATCTAAATTTTTCTCCTACTTGAATCACATGAATCTAACATCATTGAAATAGTTATGCTAAAAAATGTAACTATTGTTCCAAGCTAGAAATTGTAAAGGGCTCTATCATGCAATCTACTTCTTAATAGATTTGACATGCCAAATCAATACACTATTAAAACATATTTATAATGGAGATTTCCATAGAATCCCAATATAAGATATCTTTTGAATCACTTCAATCCAATTTTGAATGAAAAATCTATCATCAAAACGTTGTTGGATAGTCTAATCTAGCTACTATTTCAGAACATGTTAAAACATAAATTATTGAATGACTTTATTTTAGATTTGTTTTATATGCATTGTTTGCAATCATTTTTTATGTTTATTGGAAAAATAATGTACGTGTGTCTCTCTTACTCCATAATCTCACCATGTATTGCAAAACAAGTGCTAGTTCTTTTGCAGATTGCTAAGTGGTCAAAAAGGTCAACTTAATTACACATGAGTGATTATATGAGTTTCAGTGAAAAGGGTGAAGAAACAAAGGGTTAAAAAGTGAAAGAAAGAGAAAAAGTAAGTGTGTGTGTGTGTGTATCTTCTTGTTGAAGGTTTTTAGCTTGAAAAGAAGCCTAGTAAGATCTCAAACAAAGAAACAAATTAAAAGGTGGGCCTAAGATACTAATACTTCCCTCTTTCTAGGCTCAAAACCCCAAGCCTTGAATTCTTCATTTAAGAAATTTTGTTGTTATATGAATTTTGTTATGTTATAAGATAAATTATATCATGTTTCAACTTTGCAATTTCTTTCTCTACCATGGATTTTAGAGAGGTTAGAAATTTCACATTTGGCTTGTTTCTTTACACAAAAATGAATTTCTACTTGCAAATGTGCAAGTTTCTTGGCTTTTTAGGAGATGGGTATCTCTTGTTGTCTTAGATGAAATTATTTGTGTCATATCAACAATTCTATTTTAAAAAGCAAGGGACGGTAGCTCAACAAAATGTTTTTCCTTTTGGTAATTAATATGGGATAAAATATCAACACTCTCCTTTCGTCTTTCTATTTCAATCTTTGTTTTACAAACATTTACCAATCTTCCATATGTATTATTTTCTTTAGATGGAAAGAATATGAAACCATGCAACAACCCTAGACATGAAACATGATATTCATTGTCAAGCAAGTCAATACCCTTAACCATCTCTTTTTTGGTTTCATTTAGTTATTTGTAGCTTGTTGGTTTATTTTAGTAATGCTTTTATTTATTTATTTATTTTGGACAACAATTAGCAAGGGTGAAAGGATCATAGGTTTAAACCTAGAAATATCTAATACAATATGTAGTTCCTCAATTCTTCATTGTTAGATAATTTAGCGCCAACTCCCTAGTATTTTTTTTTATACTTTTGTGCATATATAACTATGTTTCCATTCATGTTCAACAATTAGCATAAATTGCCCCAGATGCGGCTGAGTCAAGGGAGTGAAAGTATTAATCTGTCACAGTAATCTCGGGACTAAACACAAGTCTCATCAAAGATTAATAACAGTAAGGCATGAAAATGGTGTAATTGTGCTACAAAATGAGTAGCCGCTCTGTATATTCACACAAAGAATGAGTAATACAATACAAGATCATGCTGCAAGCATGAATGACAAAGCAATTAGAATTCCCAAGGAGGTCATTCGAATTGAATGAGTGATTCTAGATTAACTGAATGTAAGCCATAGTCAACACTCAAGTTAACCACTGATCAAAACCCTAATTGACTCAACTGAGCCCTAACTGAAGTCGGAGTGCAATAAATGACTGAGTCTAACTGAAATTAGGTCAAACACATGTCACGGCAAACCAACCAACAAGTGGTAGCGCATCAATGACTCCAATGAACCCCGATGAGGTTAACTAAAGTGTAACTGAACATCAGAAGTGGTTGGAGGCGCCCCTGTTGACTCCAGTGCATTAAATAATCAATAAATAATCAATTTAATGAAGGAAGGTGCCTTCACTGCTCTATTTAACTGATTGTAACCATCAATTAGCAATATGGGGCATTAATGACACTCATATCACCCCCGGAGTGCTCCAGTTAGCCTCCTCGAATGTAGGAGAAGGCTAAGTTAGCCTCCTTGATTGAAGGTAGGCGTGGGTGTGATCTAGCTGATGTCATCTAGTGCTCCTCTGATGTCAAGTAAGTCAATAATACTTAGGATAGTGGTTTAACTAGGCGAAATTGACCAAAATGAGTGTGTAAGGTGGTAAATGTCTCCAACACCCCCCCTTAAGCTATACTCAGGAGGAGTTAGAAAACATAAATGCATAAAAATGCTAGGGCCCCAACAACTAAGGCCATAGGTCACCCTGTACAATGCTGAAACTGAAACAATGATAAAAAACAAACTAGGTGAGGAAAAGAGGGAAAACCCAATGGGAAAAACCCCCCCTCAAGTTGAACACTGAAAGTAGTCTAAATCACCTTGATGAACTCACCCCCAACAGTGAATGAAGGTAAGTGAATTTGTTTTCTGAAAAACTCTTGGTGAAGATTTCTGCAATCTGCTCATCATTCGGGCAGTATTGCAGAATGATGGTCTTGTCATGCACTAGCTCCCTGATATAGTGCATGTGGATCTCTACATGCTTGGTCCTCTGCCTGGTAACTGTATCTGTGGATATCTTAATAGCACTTTGATTGTCACAAAAGAGGACAATGGACAAAGTACTACCAAGATCAAACTCTGAAAGAATGCCTTACAACCAAACTGCTTGGATGCAAGCATTCACCGCTCCTTGATACTCGACCTCTACTGAAGATAGTGCTATGGCAACCTGCTTTTTGCTAGACCAGCGAATGGGGCCACCACCAAACATGAATACATATCCAGAAGTAGACTTCTGATCAATAGAATCACCCACCCAATCAGAGTCTGTGTATCCAACCAGTTCTAGCTTATAGTTTGCAACATAGTGAATGTCGTAGGTCTTGGTTCCCTGAATATACTAGAGGATCCTCTTGGCTTCCTTCCAATGAAGATCATGAGGCTGATGCATGTATCTTGATGCAACATTCATGACATAATAGATATCAGGCCGAGAATGTGTCAAGTACAACAAGCTACCAATAAGCTGTCGATAGATAGTGCAGTCCATGGGAGGTGTGCTTTTTCCTTCTTCAAGGCTGATCCCTGAAAGGAAAGGGAATGGTGCAGGCCTACATTCAACCATGTTAAACTTGACTAATAGGTATGATATGTATTTGGACTGAGTGATCATAATCCCATCAGAATTTTGCTCAATTTTGAGCCCCAAAAATTGTTTTAGGAGCCCCAAATCACTCATTTCAAAGGCATTGTGGAGAGCAGTTTTGATGGCTGAAATGGAAGCAACTGTGCTACCTGTGATCAGTAAGTCATCAACATATAAAACAATAATGGTTAAATTAACATCAAGCTACTGTATATATACATTTGGATCTGATCTACACCTTTGGAAGTTTTGCGAGAGAAGGAAGGCATCCATCTTGGAATACCACTCTCTTGGGGCCTGTTTTAACTCGTATAGTGACTTCTTTAGCTTGCAAACCAAAGATGGATCAGTGATGTAGCCCTCAGGCTGCTCCATGCAGAAAGGCTGACTTAACATCCATATGATGCACTTCCCAGTGCTTAGATGCTGAAATTGCCAAAACTAGGCGGATGGAGTCCATTTTTGCAACCGATGCAAAGGTCTCATGGTAGTCCACACCTTGGACCTGAGAGAAACCTTTTGCCACCAGCCTTGCCTTATATTTGTAGGTGCTACCTTTAGCAACAACCTTGTTCTGAAACACCCACTTGCATTGAACCAATTTCCTTCCCAGAGGAAGAGAAACTAGCTCCCAAGTAGTGTTTTTCTGAAGAGAATTCATCTCTTCATTCATGGCAACTTGCCATCTCAGATCCTTCCGAGCATGGTAGTAGGATTTATGGTCTAAACTAATCATCAAATAGCAAGTTTCGGATAGCAAATTATCAGGACAAGAGAGCGCAATACCTGCTCTTTGGAAATCAGACCGCATTCTCCTTGGATCATCTGGATTTCCAATGTTATCTCCTGCGGAGGAGAGTGTTTGTCGGGCCCATGTGGGAAGATGATTCTGTACTTCAGGTTCTGATTCAACATCTAATGATTGCTGCACACTGATATCAAAAATCGGAGGATCCAAATCAGGGTCATGACTCCCAATTTCATCATCCAAATATTCAGTAGAGTAGGAAGGAAAATCAACAGTTTTCTCCTTCACTAGTTCCACCTCCTGAAGAGGCTCATCGAACTTGACACTTCTCTCGATGATGATATATTTTGTTTTGATATCCAACAGCTTGAAACATTTTGATTCATCAAGATACCCAATAAACAGACATTCTATGCTTTGCGGTTGCAAAGCCCTTCTTTTATCAAGTGGAATCTGGGCCCATGCAGTGGACCCAAACACCCGTAGGTTCGACACATCTGGCTTGTGTCTGAAGTATGCTTCAAAAGGGGTCTTCCCTTTCACGGATGAGTGTGGCATGTTGTTCTAAATGTATGCTGTAGCATGCATGGGTTCAGCCCACAAATTTGTAGCCAACTTCTTTGATTCCAACATATAGGTGGTCATCTCCTTGAGAGACTGATTCTTCCTTTCCGCTACTCCGTTCTGCTGGGGAGTGTAGGGAATTGAATGTTGGACCTGAATACCACTTTGGGAGCATATGTGTAGAAACTCATTACTAACATACTCCCCACCAGTATCAGATCTCAAGATCTTGATCTTAATCCCAGAGGCATTCTCGATCAAGGCCTTCAGTTCAGAAATTTTTTTACATACTTCAGACTGCTTTTTGAGAAAGAAGACCCATGTGTACCTTGAAAAATCATCAATAAAAGTTAGAAGATACCTTGATCCATTCATGGATGTGACAGGCATCGGATCGCTGATACCAGAATGTATCAGCCCTAATATGCATGTAGCTCGGTTTGCCTTCCCCCGATCGAACTTGTGCTAAGGGTGTTTTCCAATCACACAGCCCTTGCAATTTCAAGTGGTTGCCTTGATGACCGGGAAGCCTTCAACCATGGAGTTTTTCTGTAATTGCTACAAATATTTGAAATTTAGATGGCCAAACCTTTCATGCCACGACCTACGAACTTTATTTCCATGAGTTAGCAAAGCGATGGGCTTTGCATCCGCAACAAAGTGAGAGAACTCATAGGCTTTTGCATGATGGTTTGCAAGGCCTTTAGTAATGAGTTTCCTAGATGCAAGCTCCATTATCTCAACATCATTTGGGATGAAAGAAACTCTCTTAGGAACTCCTGTATGTGTCATCTGATAGACACTAAGGAGATTTGATTCCAGAGATGGTACATACAAAACATTTGAAAAATAGCCATTCTCAAGATCAACCGTACCTTGTCCTTCTGAAATGATGGTGGAGTCATCTCCCATGTGGATGGGGATGGATTTGCCAGTCTCCAAGGATGAAAAGGAGTCTCTTTCAGCCATCATGTGGTTCGAAGCTCCAGAATCAATCAAGAGTGCTTTGGACTTCGAAGTGCTTGCCATGAGGGCATGACCTTTTTCATGCTGTGGTTCCCGATCTTGTTGATCTCTCCTCCGAAAGATTTCTGAAAGATTGATGTGATTTCTCTCAAGGAGAGAGGTAGCTTCATCAAGCTTCTTCTTCATGCAGGCATGTCCAGGGTGGAAGCCCTTCTTGCAATATGAACACTTGGATTTTTCCTTTCCATGGTGCCCTTTTCCTTTGTTCTTCCTTGAGCCGGAAGACTCATCATGCTGCTGGTTTTCAACTCTAGGCTTAGGAGCTTTGAATTTAGTTTTTGGGTTCTTCTGCTACTTTCCTTTACCCTTCAGATCTTTGGGCCCCGAGACATGGAGGGCTTGATCACGGGAGGAGTTGATGATCCCCATCTAGATAAGCTTATCATGTTCACTTGTTAGGGACTCGATGAGTGTAGGCATCTTCCATCCAGGGGTTGTGAGCTTCCCCGCATGGAATGTAGAGACAAAAATTGAATAATTAGCTCCAAGTTTGGAGAGTATGGCGAGGATGAGCTGATCATCTGCCTTCTCCACTTTGCATTGCTTCAAGAGTAAGACGGTGTGCTTGAACTTTGTGAAAAAGTCATTCAATGTCTTGAAATTGGAAGGCTGGAGAGACATTAATTCATTTTCGAGCTGGGAAACTCTCAAATCATCCTACTTTCCATATAGGGTTTCCAATTTGTCCCAAATTTCCTTTGGAGTTTTCAATCCCGAAAGATGGAAAAGAAGATCTCGGAAATAGAGAGGCACAAGAATCTGAATGATTCATCCTTCTTGTTCAAGAATCTTGATTTGTCTATAGCATAACCAGGCTCATATTCAGTGTCCATGGTGACTCTATAGAGTCCTCTAGAGCGCAGTTGAATATCCATGTCTCCTTTCCATGAGTGGAAATTGAATGGAGTCAAAAGATCTACTGAGGAGGCCATCTGGATTTGCTGGAGCGAATGCTTCACCTGTAGAAAACCTGAAAATCAAAACAAAAAGGGCAATGTAAGGTCAGACAGCCTGCACATTTTAGGCTTTCATCACACCCAGCATAGTCAATCAAGCAAGCTTGATCAACAAGTTCTTTACTTGGGGTTTTAAGTGGTAAGCCTTGGCTTATGGTGCAGTGCTGGATTTTTTGAGCTATTGCTCAATTTTCATGCAAGATCTGTCAAAAACCTTGTTTTTGAGAGATCTGAGCTTCATCCCACCGTGAGCTTTGGTACCACATTAATCTGTCACAGTAATCTAGGGACTAAACACAAGTCTCATCAAAGATTAATAACAATAAGGCATGAAAATGGTGTAATTGTGGTACAAAATGAGTAGTCGCTCTGTATATTCACACAAAGAATGAGTAATATAATTCAAGATCATGCTGCAAGCATGCATGACAAAGCAATTCGAATTCCCAAGGAGTTCATTTGAATTGAATGAGTGAGTCTAGCTTCACTGAATGTAAGCCACAGTCAACACTCAAGTTAATCACTGATCAAAACCCTAATTGACTCAACTGAGCCCTAACTGAAGTCGAAGTGCAATAAATGACTGAGTCTAACTAAAATTAGGTCAGACACATGTCACAACAAACCAACCAATAAGTGGTAGCGCATCAATGACTCCAATGAACCCCGATGAGGTTAACTGAACATCAGAAGTGGTTGGAGGTGCCCCTGTTGACTCCAGTTCATTAAATAATCAATAAATAATTAATTTAATGAAGGAAGGCACCTTCACTGCTCTATTTAACTGATTGCAACCATCAGTTAGCAATATGGGGCATTAATGACACTCATATCACCCCCGGAGTGCTCCAATTAGCCTCCCCGAATGTAGGAGAAGGCTAAGTTAGCCTCCTTGACTGAAGGTAGGTGTGGGTGTGATCTAGTTGATGTCATCTAGTGCTCCTCTGATGTCAATTAAGTCAATAATACTTAGGATAGTGGTTTAACTAGGCCAAATTGACCAAAATGAGTGTGTAAGGTGGTAAATGTCTCCAACAAAAAGCACATGGCTTCCTCATGCATGCAACCTATGGAACATGTGTAGGATGGGTGTATTAATGATGGCAAAAGAGCAAAGGATTATCCCTACATGAATGAGCGTGTGAATGATATTATGTGTCTAGAGAAGTACAAGAGAGCATATGAGATTGGTAATGAAAATCGGAGCTGGTACGGTGATAGGAAGGATGTGGCCACAAAAAATTATGGAAAGGAAGGGGATTCACGGTAACCTGGAGAGACATGATAGGAAATTCACATCAAAATTTATGGTAACACTACTACATTTCGATCCAAAATCCGACGGAAAAATCCGACGGCGCGTGGATTTTTATTTTTAAATCTACCAAAAATCACAAAGTTTTTTTTTTTTTTTGAAAAAGTGGCCATAAGCGTCGCTTAAGCGACGGATATCCTCATAAGCGTCGCTTAAGCGACGACGCCTTGATGAAAGGGTTTCCATACTATTGAAAAATTCCTTTGGACATGCACATTTTCATATTAGAATTTGCACTAAGCGTCGCTTAAGCGACAGCTATCCACTATCCGTCATTAGAGTGAATTTCATTTAGTTTGAAAAAACGATTTCAACTTTGTGTGAGTGACAAACACAGAGGGAAGGGGGTGAGACATCAGAAGAATTTTAGGGCGAAATGAGGTAAAACGATTTGATGGGCAGGCATACACAATAAAATTCCGACCTGGGTAATTCTAGCTTTTGATGTTTTGGATTAAATCTGATTGTATATGTTCTGGTACATATACATAATGACAGCGACAGAGGGCCGGTAACGAGGGCACCTGTTGTGGATCCGATTGCATTTCTAGCGGTGAAATGCTTATATTAAAGGTGGGTTTTTCTCAGAATGGTGATTAAACTTTCTCTTCCGATTGTTTAGCAAGTGGTAGGGTTTTGAATTTTGGAAAACAGGCCGGGCTTTTGGGAGATCTGG
>LPNX010826228.1:2457-40011 GCA_001517045.1 Pseudotsuga menziesii | reverse complement strand
GGAAGTATTCCACTATAAAACATATATGAATAGATGATAACAACCAATAATATATATCAATGCAGAGATAAAACCAACAATTGGCTACAATTCTAGAAATTGTCTAAGGGTATAGGGTAGATTAAATTAGAAGAGTATATTTATGTATAAATTGGAAGTTGAAAATGCAAATACTCTTATTTAAACCCCAACTATAATTCAGTTTTTATTTATATGATTTTCAAGTTTTATTTATATAAATTATACATATTGATACCATCGATTTTGGCTATTACTTTTGCATTCATTGAACATTATAGACGAGTTTCATAGATTTTAATTGTAGACCATCTAAATTACTTCAATGATATGGATGCATTGTACAGTCTAGCCAAGAATGCGAGATATAAAACAAATGGAAAATTAACTTATTATTATTGGAGGAAATCAATAGTACCAAACCCATAAGAAATTGACAAAAACATACTACTTATCAGATGGTATTATAAATCATTTCTTTATTAATTGAGGTTGTGTATTAAAAATCTATCATCTTAAGCCATGGTTGTAAGATAGGCAATGGAAATTGCAAATCTTAACTAATCAATGAAACACCCACCATCATAAATCCATCTTAACTTTGGCTCTATCAAGCGCCGAGAGGGATCAAATATCCTAAGGTGCAAACCCCTTTTAGAGTCCTAAACTTGAGGAAAGGTTAACACCACAAGGGACTTGATCCCTCCCGATGCTTGATAGAGCCAAAGTTAAGATGGATCATAACACCCTCTCACCACCACTATGGTTGGCATTGACAACTTCAATAAAAAATTCCAACCCAACAGAATGATGGCGATAAGTCACTCAATCATATTCCCCCTATGCATATTTTTCGAGTATATAATTGGTGATTAGTGTTTGTTTAGTTTTCAAGATGGAATAAATCATGGTGCATTTGTAATTTAGACATTGCGGAACAAAATAATGGACTCCACACTCCTCACATTAATTGCAATCACTCTTAGCTCCCTCATCAACATACTTTCCAACAACTTTGGGAAGGATAAGTATGATGTATGGAGATGAGAGAAGAATGTGATCTCACATTAATTATTTTTTCATTCTCGTATGCTTTCTAACAAAATTCATGTTCAATGTTTTGTCCATCAAGGACTACAACCGTGTCAGTTTTCTCATAAGTGTTGCAAGCCCAGGGTGGATACTTGCAGAGTTATGTATGCAGAGTGTTGAATAGAGCGACCACATAGTGACCTAGTTTGGGTCCTTGGGCTTGAGATCCTTCTACTTCTTCTTCCCTATTTTCTTGTGGACATTCCACCCCATGCCTATGTTTATGTGTTTCTCTAGCATGATCTTTAGAATCTATTTCTTAGAGATTGGAACAACTCGAGACATGTAAAGGTTAGGGATAATTCTCAATCATATGATATTGAAATATAAATAACAATAATGATTTATAAGTGGAGGAGTTGAACCCCATACTCGAAATACTCACAAGAAACATAACATGCCGTAACGATCTAGACTCACTAGGTTCATTAAAGCTCCATCTATCATTGTTATTGTTGCTTCCACATTTATCTTTGGTTATTCATCTGACAACCAAGTTCTAGTATTGTAGATCATGACTTTTATGGAGGTGGAATTTGATCGAGGTGGTTCCTAAATATGATTTGATTATATTGGATAAGATAGATCGGGTCAAAGAGGTGAGTAGGGGAAAGTTGGATCAAATATGAAATATAAGATGAATAATTGACACATGGTGGTTTGACATCAATTGTAGGCAAGGGGCATATGTCAAAATGCAAGAGGGAAGTGGCAAGTCATAAAACAATTTAGAAAAATCACTCCCTTAAAAAAATGCCTTGGGCATAATCAATATAACTAGGTATGTTCATTTTGATACTTATAATTTCAAATTTATTATAAATGTAAAGTATGAAGCTAACATATATTTAGATGCATTAGTAAGTCTAAAATCCATTTCATAACAAGTTGGTTTTTAATGAAAAACACTACTCATTACTAGATATGCTAATTATTTTAAATAGGACTATACCCAAAAAAATCAAAGGACTTTGAGATAATTGTTTTGTATACATGGAAAATGGGAGTAATGAGAAATGATAGGATTTCAATTAAAATCAATAGAGATGAGATAAAAAAGGGGTCAAGAAAACATAAGACCAACAATGCAGAACATGGTTTGAGTAGTGAGATATAGAAAAACAAATGTGTCCAATGGATAATAAGTCATTGAAAAGTAGAGCCTGGTGAGTTAGCTTGAGTACTAGTCAAGTGTTATGAATTGCAAATTGGAGGTCACGGGGTCAAGTCCACAAGAGAACTACCCTTGTGAATATTGTGAGCCTCACTCGGTATGTATTCCATCGAAAAAAAATTCATTGAAAATTTATGTAAAAGAATGGTAAAGGAATGGAAATGAAAAAACACACAAAACTAAAGCTACAATACTACATGTACAATTTCAACATACAAGAGGAGATCGAAGTCCAAACTAATTGAAGCTAGCAGGAAGAACATGTAACAACACAACTAATAACCACCTCACATAGAGTGAGATGTAAAATAGGGAGAATTGAGATGGGAACAACCCAAGAAGTCATGTGAGGAAAGGTTACGTCGAATATGTAGAAATGGGGTGATAATCTTTAACAAATCTTTCCCTTGCACTATGCATTATGATTGCAAATCAAGGAGAATCTGAATTTCCATATTTAACTAAAAATAAACATTTCAATAGGATCTAATGATAGGTACATAAAAATTAGCTAATAAAATAATGCAAGAAAGAAACACATGGTTAAGAATAAAGTTAAGGAGGAAACCAGCCTTGATGCAAAGTGAAGATGACCAAAACTAATACAGTAACCCAAATCTATAATTACGACGAAGGTGTTTTCCCTATGGAGACGTAGTCTCAAAGATTCCTCGTCTCCCTAGCCATTCACACTTCGATAGGTGTCGTGTCGGATTAGCCAATGGATCGCAGACTAGTGTTGTGCTGATCAATGAGAATTTTTTCTTCTCTGTTTTAGTTGGGTCCTGATTTTGGAATCTCAATTCGTGAACTTTTGTCCCGTAGACCACTGGTGTCCTTTATGTTACGTCCATTCCTGCATGTGAATGGATTGATGGATTGATTGGAAGTTGCAAGTTGTTCTTTGGAGTTGGTGTTTAGCTAATGCATTTTATTTGGGTCCCTGATTTTTCCATATCGATAGGAGAACTTCTTCCCCGTAGACAACTGTCTCCTGGGTGTTACGACCATTGCTGCAAGTGAATGGATTGATGGATTGGTTTCCAGTTGTAGGTCGTTCTTTGCAGTTGTTGTTTACTGTGTTTTCTTGACAGATGGTTTGCGTGTATTCTGTACTCTTCCATCTATTGTCTTAAGCCACCCATCCGGGTGATTTTTTTTACAGGATTTTACTGTCCTTTCCCATGGTTCATTTATCTCGATTCGGGAAACTCATTCCCGACGATATTGTAGAGTTTTGCTTCACCATTTTTTTTGGGTTTAGCAGACGCTATTCTAGACGAGTTTTCTGTCTTTACGCTCACAATTTGGTCGAGCTTCCATTTTACTGGCGCTTCATTGAATTCGATACAATTTGCCCATGTCCCTTTATCTACTGGCATTAATGTTTCATCAATGCATTGTTGCTCAATTAATGCAAGAAAGCTTGTCATATGATTCAGACATGGGTCAATATATTCATCTTTGCTCTGCTTATGGAAATCTTAAAAACCAGACCTTTGTCAATACTACATTTGTCACATCTGTTGTTGCACCGCCTTTTCTTTGCGCATATAAACAGACCTTCAGGTAACCACATATTGATTTTGGTGCGCTTCATTTACACTTCACAATTTGCAGTTTCTTTAAATTTGCAGGTGTTCCTTTAGTCTGCCTAATTCTTTTGAATATTCATTTAGTCTGATTATAAGATGATCAAAGACCCCTACTTTGTTTTCTTGTTATTGCTGCTTTGTGTGATTATTATTTATTAATGTATTTTCTTTTGCAGTTTGCAGTTTCTTTAAATTTGCAAGTATTCCTTTTGTCTGCTGATTTTTTTTGAATATTCATTTAGTCTAATTTCGAGATGATCCAACACCCTTGCTTTGTTTTTTTCTTATTGTTGCTTTGAATGAAAGAGAATGACATAATCCTTGCTTTGTTTTAGTTCAACCAAATAAAGCAAGGGTGTTCCGTGGGATGGTCAAACACCCTTGCTTTGTTTTGTTGTTATTCCTGCTTTGTCTGATTATTAGTTGTTTATGTATTGCCTCATATTTTTTTCTCAGCAATACAAAATTCGATACATTTTTGCTTGAAAGGAACTCTGAAGCTGCAAACGGAAAACGCCTTTGCTTTATTGCATATAAACACACATGATGGTAACCACATATTGATTTTGGTGCGCTTCATTTACACTTTACAGTTTTCCTTAAATTTACAAGACACTAGCGGTCCTGTAAACAGTTATATTACTGATGGAAGAGTAGAGAATACCACCGGTCCATAGTTATATTACACTATTTTGCAAACGTAGATTGGGTTAAAATGGACTAAATAGTATACTGGAGTTTTACAAGCACGTTCAAAATAGTTGAATCCTTGCGCTATCACCGATGATTGGTTTTCGTATAAATTTCTTTCAAAAAAACAGTATTCAATTTTCAGCTTTTTTTCTTGTGGTTTGATTTAGGATTTTTATTCTGTGTTTCCCCAACCTGCAGCCCACATTTTGCCGGATTGCGCGTTGCCGAAAGGGAAATTAAAACTTCTCTATTTTGTAATAGTGCATATTTTGCATTTTTGTGTTTGCTCATCCTTCTATTTTGTAATCCCGGATCCCATGCCCCACAATTATGGAATGCGGGCTACGGGATGAGGGTGGTGAATGAAATATTATTTAGTAATCTTGTACCCCACAACCCGCATCCCGTCCTACGATTGCGAGATGCAGGCTGCGGGATGAGGGTGGTGAATGAAATATTTTTTAGTAATCATGTACCCCGCAACCCGCACCCCGCATCCTACCCTACAATTGTGGGATGCAGGCTACGGGATGAGAGTGGTGAATGAAATATTATTTAGTAATCCCATACCTCGGGATTAGGGTTGCGGGATAGTGGATTATATATTAATCTATATATTGTATGAAGAAGACTAAATGAATACAATTAAGAATTACAATATTTATAGTGAAAGTACATATTTTCTAAGAAAGTTTGAAAAAAAAATTACTGCTGATAGTGCTCCTGTTAGTTTCAAAATTATTTAAGAATTACAATATTTATAGTGAAAAATTGAAATACGACACAAATTAATCTATTATTGTTTATTGCAAATTTTGAACAACTACCATAGAATCAATCTCCAGAGTGGTTGTCTCATGCTCATAGGTATAAATAAAAAAACATACATCTTTGTACACCCCAAATTTCAATATCCCCCCTTGGTGTAAGTTCAACCGGAAAAAAAAAATGTGTGATATATGCAAGTATTTTTTGTCATTGGATCACATGAATATGTGACATTGCAAATTTTTTTTTGTTCTTGCCCTTTTTCATTTCACAGGAAAAAAAAATGTCACACTATGGAGAGTATGCTAACTAAAGATTCTATATCAGTCTTGCTACATGGTGCTGTCAACGTTTTCCCATTGGTACAAGTCTCCTCGTTAAACCAAGTGAACTCACTGAACTCATCATCTATTCAGTTTCAAGTTTCTATCTCAGACGGCCTTCACAAGCATGAGATATTACTTCCAACTATATATAGTAGTCTTGTAGAAACTGGACAACTCAAAGAATGATCTATAATCAAACTTACCAAGTGTACATCGAACATTGCACATAGTGTAACGTATGTTTAATTTCCATTTTGTATTTTTCCACTTAATCATTTTCACACTGTTCATGCATCCAAGGTTTTTATATCCTATTCAACTCTAACTTGCTTCTTCTCACAGGACTATCACATTTCTTGCACTTGAAGTTTTCATAGTGGATGCAACGATTATTGCACGATTATTGGAGATCCTGCACCTTACCACTTATCGATACCTTCTCCCTCGCAGAGTTGTTCCTCTGTTCTAGTGAATCCTAGCTTAGTAGATGATAACCCTGCCTTGGCTGCATCAACTATTCCATTCACATCACTAACCTGTTCTAGCAAAGTATGGAACATTTAAGGTTGAGTTATTTCCAAGACAAAGCTACATGAATATGGAAACCAACGAGGGTCTGGAAAAATATTTGGATTTGACATTGTTAATGCTTCGCATGATGAAATACATATATCTGCATTTAATGAATTGGCACTCTCTTTGTATGAACAAATACATATAGGAATAGTGTACATAGTATCAAATGGCACAATGAAAGCATCCAATCCAATTTTCAACCATTTGAAAAGCCATAATGAGATTTTCCTAGGTTCCTCCTCAACCATCCAACCATGCTTAAATGAATACCCCTTAATACCTTTTGCTTGTTTTAACTTTAAAACTATTCATGAGAGACAAACTATACTTGTCAATTCCATGGTGCACCTTGTTGGCCTTGTAATTTCAGTTTCTCCAGCATCCACAATACGAAAATGAGATGGCGTTGAGACTGTTAGGCTCACTATTGGACTCCGTGACATGTCAGGAAATAGTATTGACATAACACTTTGGGGTGACCATTGCCAAATTGAAGGAGCCGAACTTTCTAGCCTTCGTGGTTTACCTACGCCTCCAGATGTAGCAATCAAAGGTGGTCGCGTTACAGAATTTAATGGAAAAGTTGTTGGAACTATTTCCAACACTACTATTTTTATAAACCTAGATATTGAACAAACTTCAATTCTCCAAAACTGGTTTCATGAAAATGGATTTCGTTCAGCATCACCATCGCTGAGCTGAAATTTCAATGCCTCTCACTCTGGTTCTCGTAAAGTCACTACCATCAAGGACCTGCAAACTATTCAATCATCTGAAAAAGCTATTTGGTACTCTCTTGTAGCAACCATGAAAAATGTTAACATGGATGACTTTTATTTCCTTGCATGCCCTCTTTTTGTTGACGGAATACAATGCATGAAAAAGATTGCTCAGAAAGTTGGAGACATCTAGCATTGTGCTAAATGTGATGGAGAGTTTCTTGAATGTGACCACCGATATATACTAAAGGTTGACTTGGAAGATGTTACTGGATCCATTCATGGTGTGATAGCATTTGATGATGCTGCAAACCAACTCATGGGAATTTCTGCAAACTATTTGTGTCTTCTCTCAACTGAAACAACATCACTTGATGAAATAGTGCAGAGGATCTACAACAAAAAATTACTTCTTACTCTGTCAGTTAAACCAGAGACCTTCTACGGAGTTGGATGCCTAAAAGTTGTAATTGTCATGGTTGAAAACACATAAACAACAATTTCAGATGGACAAGTAAATATATACATTTTTTCAAGTTGGTACTTAACCATTCTTCATTGTTTATAATGAATGCTTTCAATTCTCAATTTTAACTCATTGTTTCATTGTTCAACATAGCAGGGTATTTTTTTTACTCTCTTGTAGTACCACTTTCTTGCAGTTTCATACTTCCAATGTGCAGGCTATCACCCACCATTTCTTATGCAAATTGGTGAAAAAACCTATATGGTAGTTTTTAAATACAATACTATTTTGCTATCATGTTTTTTATAAAATGCACAACTTTGTTATCTTGTTTATGGGCACAACTTTTGATTACCCTGTACATAAAAATAATTACAGTAGCTTTTTGTTTTCATATATACTTTCTCACACTACACTTTGTTCTTCTAAAATTTCGTTTTCTTACAATTATCAACTTACAACTTGGAAAACAAAATTTACTCCAATTACATTATTTTAAGCTACATTCTTCCCCGTATGCAATGAATTAACATTCGTTTTTTTTCTTCTGCTTTATATCCACATAGTTCTCAGTTAATACATGTACAAAATGTGTCCCTGCCAACAATCAAAGCTTCTAGGTGTTTAACAAGGCTACAATTATCTTGTAGGAATTATGCCAACTCATGACAAGGAACATGCCATTGCATGAAGAAGAGTTTTACATGCACAAAACAGAGATAAAAACAACAAGAAACAACGTCATCTTTACAGGGTTGCTTGTATGCATGTGGATATGTCTTCTTCAAATTCTCTTGTAGAACCTGTTGACACAACTTCACTTCCATCTCCTGTACCAAATCCATTGAACAACCATCTCAATGATGCACATAAATGATTTCATAAAAAAATGGACCAATTAGCTGATATGCATGTCTGCTGAATTTGCAAAGAATGTTACCCTGGTATTGTAACAAAAATGTTCCATGAGGCATACACTTGTTCACGTTGTATTCTAGAATGAAAAGGGCATCACTTTTCATTGGATAACAATATGGATCAGGGAAAGCAAGCACCTGTCCTTGCAGTAGTTACACAGGTTGAAGAGATGCTCATTAGTCGTGATAACCCCATATTGCAAGTCAAACATGCTCGTGGTGGTCAATATAAATACTCTGGTCATACTATTTGCTTCCCCCAATACATTTCCAACATTGCGACATAGTAGTTTTTAAATACAATACTATTTTGCTATCATGTTTTTTATAAAATGCACAACTTTGTTATCTTGTTTCTGGGCACAAATTTTGATTACCATGTACATAACAATAATTACAGTAAATTTTTTTTCATATATACTTTCTCGCACTACACTTTGTTCTTCTAAAATTCTGTTTTCTTACAATTATCAACTTACAACTTGAAAAACAAAATTTACTCCAATTATATTATTTTAAGCTACATTCTTACTTCCCCGTATGCAATGAATTAACGTTTGCTTTTTTTCTTCTGCTTTATATCCACATAGTTCCCAGTTAATACATGTACAAAATGTGTCCATGCCAATAATCAAAGCTTCTAGGTGTTTAACAAGGTTACAATTATTTTGTAGGAATTATGCCAACTCATGACAAGGAACAAGCCAATGCATGAAGAAGAGTTTTATATGCACAAAATAGAGATAAAAAAAAACAAGAAACAAAGTCATATTTACAGGGCTGCTCGTATGCGTGTGGATATGTCTTCTTCAAATTCTCTTGTAGAACCTATTGACTCAGCTTCACTTCCATCTCCTGTACCAAATCCATTGAACAACCAACTCAATGATGCACATGAACGATTTTGTAAAAAATTGGACCAACTAGTTGATATGCATGTCTGCTCGATTTGCAAAGAATGTTACCCTAATATTGTTACAAAAAAGTTCCATGAGGCATACACTTGTTCACGTTGTATTCTAGAACGAAAAGGGCATAGCTTTTCATTGGATAACAATATGGATCCAGGAAAGAAACCACCTGTCCTTGCAGTACTTACACAGGTTGAAGAGATGCTCATTAGTCGTGCTAACCCCATATTGCAAGTCACACATGCTCGTGGTGGTCAATATAAATACTTTGGTCATACTATTTGCTTCCCCCAAGACATTTCCAACATTGCGACATACCTACCGCATTTAGTATCAGAACTTGACATACTCGTTGTTCGGAAATGCAATTCTACAAACAAACCATATGAACTGTTTGTTAGTCGAACACATGTTCTTGTTGCCCTTCAATTCAAAATGGAAAATGACCCATACTACAAGGATGTACAAATCAACCCAGTTGCATTAGCTTCTTTGCCACTTATTTCAGCAGACATTTCACCTTTGATTCCGCATCTTAATAGCAATGCTACATCATCTCATCCACAAAGATTATCCTGTACAGATCAACCACCAAATTCATTTGAACCCTATGAATTGCAATCCTCGTCATTTATTTCAACACAAACTAATGCTAGAACTGAGGTTGAAGAAATTAGACAGTTTTTACACATACCAAATATCCCACTACCACCTTCCATAGATTGGCCTCCTATAGAAATGTCCCCCATCAATGAGTACAACACATAAGGCCTTCTTTCCATGGCTTTTCCAACTTTGTTTCCCATAGGTACAACAATGTTATTACAACCATGCATTCATCAAGTTGATATGCACGAATATGCAGCCCACCTTATTCATGATCACGACAACAGATTTGCCCAACATCCTCGCTTTTGATACTACCTATACAATCTAATTATGCATCATCGAAGTAATAGTACTACCTCTGTTTTTGTCAAAAAAAATCTTGAAGATACACTACCTCCGACAGTACATGAGCTTGTCAACCAATTGCAAGACATGCCAAATGATAAAATTGGTGAGCGGGTCACAAGATTTGGCTCTTCATTACGTGGAACACGATCATATTGGAACAAAAGTAGATCTGAACTAACAAATATGATCAATCGACAAGGTACACCAAAATTCTTCTTCACCCTTAGTGCAGCTGACACAAAATGGCCAGATTTGCATGCTCTAATGCATGGTAAAGATCCTAATGATTCAGCTCAAGTTTATCAATGGAAGGTTCACAACATCATATCAAATCCACATATTACATCACAATACATACACAATATATTCAAAACATTTCTTGAAGAGGTGATTCAAAAAGGTTTTCATATAACCAATTATTGGTGCAGGTATTATAACATCTATTTCTTTCTATTTCTCTCTATCTATTTTTTACTTTATACAATTTATTTCTAATATATGCTTTTTCCACCCATCTAGATATGAATGGAAACATAGAGGATCCACACACATTCATGGTTTTATTTGGTTGGAAAATACACCAAATATGGACATGTTAGATTGGGAAGATGATGTTGCAGTTGAAGTTGCAAAACGTTTTTTGACACACATGTGACAGCTTGGAATCCTCGTAATTCCCAGTTGTCCACATATGAGTCACACCGTTCTACTACAAATGATCCATGCATTCTTGCATCACCATCGATATTTGGATCAAACTACTCAGCTGACTATGAAGAACCTGTCAATTTTGTTCAAAGGCACACCAAATGTTTAGAGTCAACTTACCTTCGCAAAAAAGGAACATCTGTTCAATGTTTCTATGGTTTTCCATATGAGTTGCAAGCTACTTCTTCGTTATTCATTGATCCAAATGGATAGGAAACCTACAATCCTACAAGAAATGATCCTCTTCTAAATATTCACAACCCTACCATGCTTTCAATATGGAGGGATAATGTTGATTTCCAACCTGTTCTTTGTAAACATGCTGTCCTCAAATACATTTCAAAGTATGCATCAAAAGTAGAGCCAAAATCAGAAACCTACCATGCCATTCTATCTCGACTTGCACATGTTGCACCTAGTGAGAGCCCCATTCTTCAGCCAATCAAACAATTTCTTACACAAACAGTTGCAAAAAGAGAAATTAGTGCATAAGAGATGTGTCACATACTGCAAAAACTTCCTCTTGTTCTTTGTATCTGTCACTACTTTTCCCTAAACGTGAGCCAAACTGTCTTCCACCATTTTTCTAATGACTCTAATAACACCCCTGCAACGCCCCCCTTCATTTTTGCTTACATGCAAAGACCCATTGCTCTTGAGCATCTAACTCTGCTTGAACCTGCTTGTTGTTGGTCTTTCTCTCCTAATAGGAAAAAAAATCCATGGAAACAAAACTTGTGTGACAAAATTGTTAGAGTCTATCCACATTTCACTTCCATTCCTCCCTCTGATTCTTCATCTTTTGAACCGTTTTGTTGGAGTGAACTTCTTCTATACAAACCTTTTCGGTCTATCCCTCATGATATTGGAACCACAACTTTTGAAATTATTTCTCATTGGCATCAGATTAAAGGTACATATGTTGTGTGGCATATTGAACGTGCAAAAGAAGAACCCTCTACACGTCTATCTGATGATTCAAACTTTGATGCTATTACGTTTCCGTTGTCCCATACCATGGATGAATGGGAACTTCTATCTCAAATGAGACTAGGCAATAACATCCAAGTTAATGACCTTGAAATGCTTGGCCATCGTGAATTTGACAAAAATCACAATTGGTCACATAACAATATACGCACCCAATTGCATGAGACAACAACATCATTCATTGAGGTCAATCGCTTGTCCATTGAACTACATGAAGACATCCTGTACTTCTCCAATTCTCCTCATTCCTTGTCTCCCACACAATGCATAGCCTTTGATCTTGTCATGTCCCATTTTAGTAACAGTACATATGCCCAACCACTAAAACTGGTAATTCAAGGTACTACAGGAACCAGAAAATCTTACCTCATATCTTGTCTCAAATTTGCACTTCAAACTGCATCTGAACAAAATGCCTACCCACTTCTTCTTCTTGCTCCAATTGGTGTTGTTGCTTTTGACATACATGCATCTATAATACAATCTGCTCTTTGAATACCCATTGGTGAAATGCACCCTTTTGAAGGCCAATCCCTTTCAAAACTTCAAGAAGAACTTTGCCATATTCGCTATATTCTCATAGATGAAATGAGCTTTATTGGTCCAAAAATGTTGACTCAAATTGATGCATGCTTACGTCAAGCTTTCCCCTTGCAATGTACAATCCCATTTGGAGGTTGTTCCATAATTCTTCTTGGTGACTTTGGACAATCACCTCCTGTAAAAGACATCCCCATGTATGCAGGCTCATCTGTTGGAACTGCTCTTTGGCCTACATTTGATACTTTTATCATGCTTGAAAGAATTTTTCGACAAGCTGGAAATAGTGCTTCTCAAACTGCCTTTCGGCAACTCTTGCTAAACCTTCTAAATGCAGCACCAACTATTGAATATTGGGAACTCCTAATGACAAGAAAAACCTCATGCCTTTCATTTGTTGAAAATTCTTCATTTGAACAATCTATCCATTTGTATCCCACAAATAGCTCTGTTGCACTGCACAACAAACACATGATGAAACAACTTAATATGCCAATTGCACATTGATTTGCAGAAGAATGAAACCAAAATGCCCATCAATCCATTGATGATGAACAACCGCCATTAAAGGTCCTTCTTGTTGTTGGTCAACAAGTCATGTTAACTGCTAATTTATGGGTTCAAGCAAGACTTGTTAATGTCTCACTTGGGAAATTCATTCATATTGTCTACAAGTCAAATGAGAAACCTCCTATCTTGCCATCGTTTGTTGTTGTCGAATTTGTGCATTACAAAGGACCCTTATGGGATTCTTCTAATCCTACTTATGTTCTAATATCTCCAATAACAAGAGGATCCCGTAGACAAATACCACTTCAAATGGCATAGGGTTTAACAATTCATAAATCCCAAGGTATGACCCTAAAAAATGTAACAATAGATATTGGAAACATTGACAGAAAAGGACTTACATTCATTACAATATCAAGAGTTACATCTATTTCAGGCCTACGCATTTCTCCACCTTGCTCTTTTTCCAGATACTCTCGAATGCAAGGCAATTGATATGTTGAATGTAGAAAACAAGAGGAAAGCTTACTTGCTTCAAAGTCTTTAAAACCACCTTTTGCTTGAATCTCCTCATTGTCTGCTGTATAGATGTACTGTTTTTATTTGGTCACTTGTTTATGTAAAATATCTACTTTCTTTCAATAAAGATCCAAAAAATATTTAAATATATACCTAGAAATTGGAGTTTTGGTTTTTAAATTGTTGTTTGTTTGAACAATCTGAAAAGAACACAATCTCTGTACCTTGTGGACAAACTAGGCATAGTTCGAAATAGATCTACAACAAACTGCATCTGGTAAGTCTCCCCATCCAAACTCATATCTACCTACTGAAATTTCCAACAGTAATATTGGAAATAGTTCAAACAATTTCTCCATTAAAAACTATGTAACACGACCAATCTGTATCGCCTTTTTCTGAAGATTTTTCTCTGGTTTCCAATACAACTTCTCTAGTTTCCAAGTCACCATTCAAGTCCCACCATTCCCCAACGCTGCTCCAACAACACTTGCAAACAGCCTATCTACAATTGAAGAGGGACAACTTATTGCCTAGGAATCTACAGCTTCATGTCTTTCTCTCTGCGATGCCCATTTTTCTCACAAGTTATAAGAATCTATAAAATTGAGTTTCTAATTTTCTAAAAAAATAAATCAACACATTAACAAATTAACATATGTTTTATTGAATTTACTGTATAATCATTTGCATAAATATATAAATATTTTAATAGAATACACTCTATTAAAAGCTTCTCTTTGCATGAGTCACTAACAAAGCTGTGAATAAATGTACTAATTGATCACAAAATACTAACAGTAATATTGATCCATCTGAAAACAAGAAAATTACAGCTTCATGTCTTTCTCTCTGGGATGCCCCTTTTTCTCACAAGTTATAGGAATCTATAAAATTGAGTTTCTAATTTTCTAAAAAAATAAATCAACACATTAACAATTTAACATATGTATTATCGAATTTATTGTGTAATCATTTGCAGAAATAGATACAGATTTTAATAAAATAAACTCTATTAAAATCTTATCAGTACATGAGTCACTAACAAGGATGTGAATAAATGTACTAATTGATCACAAAATACTAACAATAATATTGAATCATCTGAAACAAGAAAACTCATAATTCATTAAGGAAATTTAATCAAATAAACAAAAAGAGACATGAAAGAATATTATTACTGTATTAAATAGATTTGCACAAAATTACAAAACCTCAATTAAACAGAGGTATTTCCAAAGTCTTGTCCATCTTTTTGCCCTCCAAAAAGTCGCTATTACATGTGGAACCCACCCTTTAAATAATTATTACAAAGAGTAGATTTCCATCAAATTCATATTGACAAATCTAAATAAAACTAATATCCAAGGAAATCTCCCCATCTGCTCCAAATCCCTAGCAATTCCTCAATGTTAGGATAGTTAGCTGATTCAAAACCAAGTTGAACATCACATTTATAATTCTCCATTTCATTTTTAGCTAACTTATGCCAAATGTGGATGTAAATGTGGATCTCACCCTCAATAGCCAATGGTTGTCTGATTAAGTGATCGACATCCTCAATCGTTATATGATTGAGACCTTGGATTTTCTCCCTTGCTTCATCTCTCCAGTGTTCAACCTGCTCGATCATCAATTTTGGAGGACATGCATTTTCAATAATATTTACTGTGGGAAAAAGAAAAGCCTCCATGATACTGTCAACATCATACCATCTTCTTCCACACACAGCTTGTGCCTTTTTAATAGTCTCTTCGACCATCTTATTAAGATCAAGCCAAGCACGGAGTATTGTTCTGACTTTCTTTAGCTAAAAGCTGCTAAGGATGATAATGTTTTCTGGTTTTGTCCTTCCTGTACCTTTGCCAGTCTACAATCTCATCCAAAGCCTTTGAATCTTTCTCCCTCTTTTCCACGTGATCTTCATGTACAACAGCCATCTGGCCAAAAGTAATATACGTTTCATAAATATCATTTAAACTATGAAACAACTTAGTTATTAACTCATGATGGTCCTCATTTATCTTGATAGCCAACTGCTTAAATTATTCTTGTGAAAACCTGGAGAACAAAGATCAAGCTGCACTTGTAGTTGCATCTTCACATTGCTTTTCAAGTGAAGCTATCCTCTGTGTAAAGGAAACATTTGAGGTCTTCTCATTTTGCAGCTCAACTTGAAGAAAGGCACTTTTGACCTGTAGTTCATTGTACTTATCCTCAAATGTCTTCATAACATCATCAATGTGAGCCTCATGTTCCCTTTTACTCTTCTCAAGTTCTTCCTTCAACTGGGTTATCTCTTCTTTCCTCCTGTCAAACTCCCTATTTAAATTGATAACAACATGGATATTGGCACCTGTGAATGCACTCAAAGCAGCAGTTGTATCTGCTACATCTGCATGTGGGTCACCGAACTGCTGAGTCCAAAATATTTGCTCAAAAACAGATACTTCCATCCCACTTTGATCCCTACCCCTCTTTTTTCCCTTTCTGATCACTGATTTATCAGGTTTGCTATAATAATATTCTCCAAGAGAGACAACAATGTCTTCATCAAATTCATCTCTTGGATCAATGGATCCAGATGTGCTAATCACTGTAGTCACCAAAGAGGATGTTTGAGTAATGATAGGAGAGGGCATGGTCGTGGTAATGTGAGTACTCAAAGGAGATATGTTTTGAACATGGGTAATTTTAGAGATTGAAGACAAGAGTAGTGTTGAAGATTCAAAAGATGGCAAATGCAGATTGACAGCTGCAAGTGGTGACAAAGACAGTAAATCCTCTTCAGTACTAGATGATGTTGAAAAAGTAACTAAGGGTACATGTACAAGAATATTGAAAATTGGTGCTTGCAAATTGCTTTGAACAGGAGCTATTTCAGGGATAGAAGAGAGCAAAGCAGTTGAATATTCCAAAGATGACAAGCGGATATTGAGAGCTGAAAGTGGTGAGGAAGACACCAACAACTTTTCAGTACCAAATGATGTTGATGGAGTAACTGCTGATAGCTCTAGGGGAATGTTCACAATTGGTGCTTCTAAAATGTTTTGAATGCAATCTATTTGAACGATTGAAGACAAGAGTGGGGTTGAATATTCAGAGGATGGAAAGTGGAGATTGATAGCTAAAAGAGGTGAAAAATACCCCAAAAGCTTTTCACTACGAGACAATCTTGACAGAGTAACTGACGGTAGGTGTAAGGGAATCTTGAAAATTGGTGCTTCTGAAATAACAGGTAGTGAGATGAAGGTTTGCACAATATCAAATGTGACATATTCAGGTGTAGATATCAAATCCTGATACAATTGAGATAGTGCAGGTGATATGCATCCTCCTACAGGCAAGGTAGATAAAGTATGAATGGATGAAAGGAGAAATGCTGAATACGAACACATAGACACAGATGAAGATTGTGAAACTGTAGAAATAGGGATAGAATCTTTATTATCATCACCATCCAACAAATCTGTGAATGATTGCAAATATTGATCCACCTCTTCAGTGATAGGTGCACAGGCTATCACCTCTTCTTCTAAATCTGAATCAACCAAATTGATAATAGGACATGTGGAGGAAGAAGCTTTCACCTTAAATCTTTTGAATGGTTTTTTTTCAACTATTTCTTTAGTATCACTTGGCTAAATGACTGCAGCAATCACCGGGATATTAGTAACAGTCACAGGAGCTGAAAATGCCTGAGTATTCAGCTCAGAGGTCATCATTGCTAGCTTCTATTTTCACTGTTTTGACATAAATATTAAGGCTTTGACCTGCTCCCTAACTGGTACCTCTGGAAGGTCTTCCATTAGACCTTTTCCCTTGTCTCCATCCGAAAAAATTGCCACTGATGAATTCTTCGTTGCTTCAGCTTCCTTTTCTTCTCTGTCCTTTCTTACTTTCTCCAAGACATCAATCTACAGTGCCTTGTAACATTGAATCCTCTCTTTCAGTTCCTTTTGATGCTACAAGATGTGGGCTTCCTGATCCTTGCTTTTGGCTCTCACCAACACTTTAGAAAATGTACTAACACCTTGATAAATAGAATCGTTGGGAATTTCCTCATGCACATAATTAATTTTGATATGATACTGCTTAAAGTGGGCATCGAGGCATCCCTTGGGATCGTGTTTTCTCTTGGTGTCAAAACCAATCTTCAAAGACTGTATCTGTTCACCTAATACTATAGCCTAGGTTGAAGTTGGAATAACCAACAATCCAAGGTGCAAAGGGAATTTGGGCCAAGCTTTTTTCTTAGGGCCAATTAGCTTCCTGTAAACCCCATCATTAACAGTTTGGAAAGCCACTTCTTCTAGAACCAACCTATCAGGGACAATTCTGGGAAGCATATGAACAGTGTTGCTACCCCAAATTCTGATGTACAAAAAATTCTCGCCAACATAACAGTCACCCATTGTACCAATCAAACCTGTGGATTCAGGTGAAAATGTAGGAGCTTCCTTCTTGAATATTAAAAAAATAGATGGTGCCAAGGAAGTGTTGACATATATCATAGAACCTGGGTGCATAGTTAGTATCCCATGATTTTGAATAAAAAATGGGCACCGGGGGAGCTGGAAAACTCCACTTCCATCCCAAATTAGGATATTCGAACTCAGTGCACAATATATCATAAATTAAGGCTAAAAAGAAGAGATTGGGTTTCTTTCTAGCAGTGGCCTTCTGGTACTCTTGGATAGAAATTTTGAGTTCTAGCGACAACATGGATTCCCACAAGAAAGAATCACCAGTTGCTAAAACATGATGAGCTACTGGAGCCCATTCAGTCTTGAACACAGAACAATTAGGAAGGCCATACAATCTACATAACATAGCTGTGAATAAGGAATAAGGTTCTTTGAACCAGGTAATAGGGTAAAGCTCGTCAAACCTCTTCGAGAATTTACTAGGTTGGTGCATCCACAATTTTAACATTTATTTGAAATTGAACCTACTTTTGGAGGTTTGTGCAAACTCTGCAATAAGGGGTTGTCTTACCAGTTTAAGGGATTAAGCCTTCATAAATACCTCGGGACGAAAATTTTCTATCTCTAACCCTCTACTATTGTTCAAACAATGGGATTTCAGGTCTGCATGTTCTACTATCCATTTGACCGCCTCATTGTATGGGAGGATAGTAGGTCTAGCAGGAAGAGAATGAAGTCCAGAATCCCTAATTCTTTCGTAGGCCAACTGGTTGGCTTGAATATCAGAAAATTTATCATTGTAAAAAATTTCATAAACCCTAGACCATTCAATTTGGTAGGTTTCAGTGATTCTTCCACTGGTATTTGAGAAAATACCAAAGTTCGGATCCTTGGTGAACATATCCTTTTCCAGGTTTTTGCAGTGAGTAGATCTTGCCATTGTTGCAAATTGGAAAAACTGTGTTTAAAAGAAAAAACAACAGGAAGCAAAAATTAAAACTAATTCAGGATTGACTACAGTAATAAATTTGAATGAAGAAATGACCAAAATACTAACCTGTAATCGAACTAGACTGTAATAAAATTTCATGGTAAAATTCACGCAGAGCAATAATTCATGCACCGTAGCAATTCGCAACAGTAAAAAAGTGGTAAATAAATTGTAAAAGACCAGCCTATATATATTTTTTACATACGTCAAATTAGGAAAGCAGGATTAAAACAAATGGACGCTCGAGATTAAACCTGGCAGGATGTGGTTTCATAACGAGATATTGCAAATAGTTTTTCATTCCACATCCCAATTCCCGCATCCTGCAATCTAGATTGTGAGAGCTTGATATTTATTATTTGCAATAATTTTCGTCGCACAACTTGCATCCCGAAATTTTCCGTTGTGGGATTCGAGAGAAATTTGGTAAGTATTATGTGTCATCTCACTAATCTTTCTTGAAACCCGCATCCCGTATTTCTGTTGCGGGATGCAGGATGCAGGATGGCTTTTACAATTGGTAAATAAATTGTAAAAGACCATATTTCTTACACGCGTCAAATTAGGAAAGCAGGATCAAAACAAATGGACGGTCGAGATTAAACCTGGCGGGATGCGATTTCATAACGAGATATTGCAAATATTATTTCATTCCGCATCCCGATTCCCGCTTTTTATTTTATTATCAATTTTTATTGTTTTATATAAATTTAAAACTTAATAATAAATTTCAACTTTAGAACTCAAGCTTGTTTAAAAAATGATAACAAAGCTTCGGTGTTTGGCATTTATTTTATATGTTTTAAGAGTTTTTTTAGTTATTTCATTTTTAATGCTCAATGAAAAACATTTTAGGTTATGATAAATTTGTCATATTAATTAGAAAATATGGTTTTAAAATTGTTTAAAAAGAAAATTTTAAAAAGAAAAAAAAAATACTATGTCATCCTCCCAAGTTTCATCATAAGGAAATTTGTACTACATATACCTATCTTAACTTTTCATTCATGTTCGAGTACAAATGAAACCCTAACCCAAATCTGGATTACGGTAGCTTGATATTTATTATTCGCATGAATTTTCGTCGCACAACTCGCATCCCAAAAATTTTCGTTGCGGAATTCGGGAGAAATTTGGTAAGTATTATGTGTCATCCCGCTAATATTTCCCGAAAACCGCATCCCGCATTTTTGTTGCAGCCTGCGGGTTACGGGATCGCTTTTGTAAGTATTGTGTGTCATCCCTCTGATCTTTCCTGAAACCCGCATCTCGCATTTCTCGAGTTGCGGGTTGCGGCATCTTGCAATTTACTGGGAAGACAAAATACATCAAGTTGTATTCATTAGAACCCGCAACACGCATCTATATATTTGCGGTTGCGAGATGCGGGATGCAGAATAATTTATGTAAGTATTCTGTGTCAAACCCTCTAATCTTTCTTGAAGCTTGCATCCCGTAATTTTCGGGTTACAGGTTACGGGAACTTGACATTTATTATTATTTACAAATATTCGGCATATTCATTGTCACGGGGGCTTCACTTGTTTACCAATATCTTATCACGTTAGTTCATATTGTGGGTTTTAAAATTATCAAAAATTGAACCAATATATTGCAGGTATTGGGGGGATGAGGGATTTAAGGTGGGAGTAGCTAGGGTGGTTTATAAGGATTGAGGTATAAAAAGGGGTGGATAGGAGTTTTTCAGTATTGGGAGGGGGTTTCAACAAAAAGAGTTTGGGTCAATATCTCTCAAAATTAAGGGTATTCTTTAATATCCCACGATCGCACGTGCTATGTGAGAGGTTCACTAAGTGAAGTCCCCGTGATTCATTGTACGCATTACTTTTAACTTGCTGTCATTTATTTTTTCTTATTTCTTGTAAAATTTATAATCAAAAATCAAAACCCCAAAACACAACAGTTATAAATGTCTTTACCTTAAATTTCAAAACTCACTATTAATATGCAGTCTCCCAAGGTAAGTCACAAAGGTTGGCTTGATGGAGTAAGAAATCATTGACCCTTTCTTTCATATATATATATATACACACACACATACACAATTCAAAGATGATCGCAACTTAAGTTAGTCCTTATGGAAGCAATAAACATAAAGGTTGATAATTTAAAATAAACATAATTTAAAATCCTTTGGGGAAAAATAATAATTTAAATACCTAACTATAACTATAACAAAAAATAGAAATAAAATTTAAATCCCTTCGTGGTATTTACTATGGGTACCATGACTATTTTTTAAGTCCTTATGGAAGCAAATGATTAACTATTAGTATCATTACATAAGGAAATGATTTTTTATTACTTTAGCAACTATTGTCATTAGGGTAGTTCTAGAACTATTACACATTGGTAAGTTTTAAAGTTTTATAACCCCTGCTTGTAACATATTTCATGAACAAACACCTCCCTAATAACTACCCACCTAATGATAGTCTTAACAAAAAATAAAAACAAATGCCAAGATTTGTAATCATTTTTAAATGTTTCATACAACATTAAAAGTTGAATGGACAAATAAAGCTTGAAATAATGGGTTACATGAAACAAATAAAACTTTCATAATTGTACAGAAACACAGAATACAAATCCTAAATCAAAGTTCGCAACAGACCCCGGATTGTCGGTAGTGAAAAGGACCGAGCTGGATGGTAAAGTGGAGCCCAGGATCGACCCATTGCGGGCGCCGCCCCTCTCAGACCTAGTTTGAAAAGGGAGTTAAACCTGCCACTGCCAAACCGGGACCATTAAATGAATTAGATGAAACAAATAATGGATTAAATGAAAAGGATGCATCGCATGAAACTTAAAAACCCACATGTGACTCCGGGGTCCATATAATTAAATGAAAAGGGGGTTAAACCTGTGTTGCAGCTGCAACGTTTTCCCAAATTTCTAAAATTTGGGACCCTCCTTTTAAATTTCACTTTGCCTAGAATGGTTTGGGATTGCTGAACTATTTGGTCTCCTGCTGAATTTTTCGATCTTTAAATTGTTGAGTGACTACTTTTTCCTGTTGATGTTGTTGACTTGAACTTGATACTTTGAAGTTTAGATGATTTCCCTTTTTCACTATTGGAGGTATTTTTAACTGTGAGTCGGGGCCATAGTCATCTATGCAGCCGCCATTGTGAAAAATCACTTACGAGTGACCCAATCCAAAGTTTTGTTTTACGCCAATGCGCTTCTTGTTTTGTTTTATTTCGGCGTTTTGTTTCATCATCATCGGATCATTAGTACCTTTTGTTGCTATCGTTTTGGATGGCGAATTGCAAGCACTACGACAGATTAGGGCTTATCCTCGTCAATTTCGGGTTTACTGTTTTTCTCTTCGCTATCGGAAATTTTTATAGCTCTGATCAAAAGAAATAGTCTATTTGCTTCTTGCCATTGCGGCTCCTGAGCGGACTAACCGTTCGATTTTGTTTGTCATATTTTTCGTCGATGGTTTGATTTTTGCAATTGTTTTCTACTTTTGCGGAACCCTTAGTCCGTGTGACTTCCGCCATTACGGCTCCTCTTTGAGCTAGTCATCCGATGTTGTAGTGGTTTTGAGGTCTGAGGTTGCTGTTGGTATTTATTTCGCCGATGTTCTCATTTGCCGCGGGGCTCTTTATTTGTCCATCTCCCACCATTACAGTTATAAACAGGACTATGCTTCCGGAGCCCTTAGTTTTCCACTCATCGGCATTTTTATGTTGATCGGGGAAGCCATGGTTTGTGTTGTTTTTTCAATACTCCAGCGGTTTAGTGAACTAATAGCCCTACGCTGTAGTGATCACCTACCTAAATGGGTTATCTACCCCATTCTTAATACTATCATTGGGGCTTCTTTTCCCATCGTTCTGGTGTGTTTACATTGTTCTATGGAATGGCAAAGTTTTCCCGGAAGTGTGGCTCGATGTTAAAGTTGTCTGAGTTGAAGGTTGCGGTTTGGGGGTTTGGTGCTTCGAAGAGTGGTGGTCACTTTGTCCTGGTTCATGCTTTCATTGGAGTTTCTTGTTTTAGTTCTGATGTGGCATGGAGTGGGAGGAAATATCTGTCCTATTAGGCATGTGTTGTGAACGGGGGTTTAAACACAAACTTGCAAGATTTCATCTGTCTTGACATTCTTTATTTTCATACGTCAATGCGGTTTATAGTTCATATTATAGAATGCATACAATGATCTAATTCGTGTTACCTTGTTAGACACTAATGATCTGATATGCTCAGGATAGGAAGACTGTTGCAAATAATATATGCCTAAAAGGCAAAGCATAAAAGAGGCAGCCATTAAAGAAGAAGCTAGAGCATAAGGAAGTAGAAATGTTGCTCAAGGAAAGGAAGAGAGCGCAAGGCTAAGATATAAAAAAGACCAATGGATTACAAAGTGTAATCATAGAGAGCAGAGGCCCAGGCTTGGGAAGTTTGTCAGTTACCAAGCTGATCCCTTTTTGCTTAAATCCGAAATGTAACGTTTGTATGAATCATGAGCACTCACAAAATGACAAAACTGTGAGATTAAAATGATGGGGGGAACCCAAAGGTTAGGGGGTTTTTGTAAAAATATATGAAGGTTAAGTGGAAGAAAGGAATTTTTCCCAGTTAGACTTGTGAGAACATGTTGTAAGAGGAACTATTTCGTTTTCATCTTTTATTCATTAACTGTGAGATCATTCTAACTTGTTGAACCTATGTTATTATATGAATGTTCTCTGGTTCACTTTATAATAATTTCCACTATGAGTAATGAATGCTTTCATAAACAATGATATATCTTGTTGTTCATCTATCTATTCCTGTTTATGTGTTTCGAATTAAAGAACAACTACCTATGATTTCTCTTAATGCATGAACAGTAATAAGTTACTCATTAAAATTGATAATCTTGCTCCCTAGGGACAACTTAGTTAGCTAGTTGTATTTCTTGCTGTGTGTGGTTTAGATGCAAGAGAGTTTAAGACAAGAGGTAAGAACATGCGCATCACATTGTGACCACTCCTTGTATTCTTGATCAATCTGCATTTTTAGATAGGCACTTGCATATCATACTTAAAGATAAAAACACAAAAATATACACGGTGGACCGGGCTGCAACCCGTAAAACCTTTTATTTTTGTTGCTTAACCTACGATAGCCGGACTGTTAATCGGACAGATTCCCTATACCAAACAGTCACGGGCTAGTTGGGAACGTTGACTAGGGAGAATCCCTTGCTGTTCTCGCCTACAATTTTCTAGGCCTCAATAGTTTTTGGCGCTAGAAGGAGGGCCACCAGTGCATGGTTGGCCGAGAAAATCCATCTCCTCGAAATTACTCCACCAGTGATAGTTTTGAAAGTAGTTCATTTCCCAATCCGAATCCTAAAGAGAAGTGGAAAGAACATTTGTATTATGTGGCTAATGAAGCTGTTAATGATCTAAGAAGACATACCAGAGCATATGTGAAGAGTATTAGAGAATTACCTACTATCCTTGATTTACCCAGGAGAGAGTATAAGAAAAAAGACCGTCCTTTATTGGAAGACTCAGTGTTGGTTGAAGATTTGGAAGAATTGGTAGAAACAACATTGCAGGAAGTGGTTCAACCTTTGAATCAAGTGGGCCCAAATACACCTTATGGTTCCCCTATTAATACTCCTATTCATTCACCACCTCACTCTCCACCCAGACTCATGGCAGGAAGAAATGCAAATCAACCACCTAACCCACCAAATCCACCACCCACTTGGAAAGCCAGATCACCGCTAAACCTAGCACCTCCTTTGCATGACTTACCTCAAGCTTTTGAGAAGGTTCTGCCCAAGTTTGACCCAAATGAGAAGATATCAGTAGATTATCACTTGCAAAGTTTCTATTTAGCCATAGAAGGACTAAAGGCTGGAGAACATGAGGATGTGGTCTGCAGACGTTTTCCACATACCCTTAAAGGAGTAGCAGCCTCATGGTATTTTAGTCTTCCTGCAAACACAATCCTAGACTGGGATACTTTTGAAAGGATATTCAGAAGCAAATATGCAGCCTAGAAAACTCATGCAGACCTCATGAAAGGACTGTGCACTTTAAAGAAAGAAAGAAAAGAGAAGGTGCATAGTTTTACTCAAAGGTTTGCAGCCTATCTTAAAAAAATTTCTGAAACTGATAAGCCCTCGGATAAAGTTCTAATCGAATATTATACTTCAACTCTAGGACCTGATTTGGCCATGTTTGCTAAGACGAAAGCCAAACCTAGGTTAGCAGAAACTTATGAAGAAGCGAAAAGAGTCAAAGCTGAAAAGGAAAGCATAGAAGACTATCCGGAGTAGTCAGGAGAGAAAATTTTTGGGAAGAAATCTTTGTCGTTTACTAAGCCTAAGGAAGAACAATCACATGACTTCAAAGGAATGGTGAAGATGATGCATAAGATTTCCAACTGAATAATAGATTTGGAAAAGGAGAAGGAGGCTCCGAAGTCTTATAAACCTTACTACAAGAAAAGAGAGGATAACAATTAATCCAAACCTCCTTCACACAGTCCTGCATTAATGAACTTAACAAAAGTAGGTATGTATAAATTTTGCACTTTTCATCAGCAGCCCCATTCTGAAAAAAATTGTCCCCAATGGATAAATTCAATGACATTAGTGATGAATTAGTTGCTGGACTCAAAACTAACAGAGGCAAATGATGAGGAAGAAAATGATAACAAATCAACAGAAAAGCAAGAGGATGATGCCGTGGTTTTATGGGACTGTGTCTCGATGTTTGATACTGAAAAGGAAAGTGATTTGAGACAAGAGGACATATCAGAAGCAAATGTGACAACGAGAAGCCAAGGGCCGATAAAAGAAGACAGGTTAATAATCCCGAAAATTAAGAGACTCTAGAAGAATGTAAAGAAATTTCAAAAAAACACTACAGCTAATAAAATTCCTCAGTTTACCATTACCAGTCAAAATCCAAAGCAGATTAACATGCCTACTAAGCCCATTGAAGAGAAGATCAATAATGAAAAAATGAATCTCACAGAACATAAGATGGATTATGACATCATGGAGGATCTCAAAAAGGTAAAGGCAAATATTTCGCTATTTGAGATGTGTAATGTGCCATAGCAGAAATAAAAGTTATTAAAAGCACTTGAAATGACAGAGGAGAAGCTTCCCATCGACAATCATCCCCAAGAAGAAGAAATTGGTGAAGCAAGTGTGGGAGGTAAGCTTAAATGCAAGACTCCACCTTTTCTCCTTACTTTCAAAATTTTCAACCACAACGTGCACAACTATCTAGTAGACTCAGGGGGCATCAGTAAATGTTATGCTGCTGTCCGTTTGCAAGAAGATAAATGGACAACCTAAACCATCTACCTGGAAAGTTATTCAGTTAGACAGAACAAATGTGAAGGTAACTGGGGAATTGGAGGACGTTTTGCTTTGGCTATCTTCAAATGAAAAGGTATGTCAATTCATTGATATTGTAGTAGCAGATATACCTGAGGCTTATGGACTTATTTTGTGTAGGGATTGGTCAGCAAATCTGAACGGATATTTTGCATCAGAATGGTCACATCTGTGGTTACCTTATAAAGGAAGTCCAAATCAAATTAAAGTTTTAAGAGAGCCTCACATGAAACACAATGTCACTCAGTTAGAAGGTAAGAATGAACCAGTGAATTCTGTTTTGGGGAATTACTTCATTGAACTAGAACCAGGAAACTACCAAGCGGAGGAAGCCAACGATACATCAGACACCCAGCCTGATCTCTTTCGATTTTCACAGGCTGATGAAATTGATTGTAAAATAGTATATTTAGATTTAGATGTAGATGTTGATTCATGTACAGTAGTAGTAGATTATTTTTGGACACTTTTATTTGATGGATCTAAAACTTTGGAAGGATCAGGAGTTGGTTGTGTCCTAATTGACCCTAAGCAAAATAAACATTTTCTTTCATGTAGGTTAGAGTTTGAGTGTACCAATAACACAACCGAATATGAAGCTTTAGTGTAGGGACTAACAAAAGCAATTGAATTAAAGGTAGAAAATCTAAAAGTGTATGGGGATTCTAAAATAATTGTAAAACGTATTCGAAATCAGATACATTGCATTTCCCCTCATTTAAAAGATTATCAAAATGAAGTGTGGGATTTGCTTAAAGGTTTTTATGCATTTAATATTGCATCGATTCCTAGACTAAAAAATGCAGCAACTAACTTGTTAGCGACCTCAGCTGTGAGGCTTGTACCCTCTAATAACAGGTGTTCTATTGAATTACTTTTCAGGCCTTCTGTTCCAGACATGATCACAAATTTACGAGTTTTTTATGATGATCAGCAGATTATAGAATGTTTGACAAATGATGAAACTTTCAAAGGGGCAATCATTGATGATGAAGAACATCAAGCTAAACTAAAATTTGACAATTTTATTCCTAAATGAGTCAGGACTTTAGAGCGAATGTTTGATCTAAACAATAAATTCAGAAGACCAACAAATGTTAATACTCATAGCTCATCTTTACAATTCGAACTGATAAATTTAGGAACTGAAATTGAGCCTATATATGTGAATTTAGGAAAGTGTTGCTCCCTGGGTGAAAGAAATAAGTTCATCAATTTGTTCAAACAATACAAAGATGTGTTTTCTTGGACATATGAAGATTTAAAAACATACGACACTAAAATTATTTAGCATGTTATCCCTATTAGGACTGGGGTCAAGCCTTATTAGCAGCCTTTGAGGAAAATGCATCCAAAACTGGAGCCTCTAATTTAGAATGAAGTAAAGAAGTTGTTGGATGCTAAAATTATCTTCAAAGTCAGGCACTCGGAATGGGTCTCAAGCTTGGTACCAGTAAGGAAGAAATCTGGAGAAATTAGACTATGTGTGGATTTCAGAAACTTAAATCGCGCTTCGGATAAAGACAATTATCCAGTCCCACCCATGGAGCAGTTATTGTAAATGGTTTCGGGTTCTGAGTTATGTTCCTTGTTAGATGGATTCTCTGGCTACAATCAAGTGTTAGTAGTTGAAGAATATAGACTTAAAACTACCTTCAGAACAAGATGGGGGACTTTTGCTTATAGAAGGATGCCCTTTGGACTCATAAACGCTGGAGCTACTTTCCAGCGGGCTATGGATATAGCTTTTCGTGGTCTGATTGGCTACAGTGTTGTGATATACCTCGATGACATCACAATATTTTCAAAAAGAGAGAAGAACATGCATTTCATCTAAAACAGATTTTCAAGCGTTGCCGAAAATATGGTATCTCGTTGAACCCCAAAAAGTGTGTGTTTGCTGTTACTGAAGGAAAGCTACTGGGTCACGTGGTTTCTAAGAAGGGGATCTCCATAGACCCATAGAGGATCAAAGCTATCGAAATGATCCCCTTACCCCATAACAAAAAGGGCATGTAATCATTTATGGGGACAATAAATTTCATGTGAAGGTTTGTGCTAGATTTCGCTCAAATGGCTAAACCTTTGCAGCAAATGGTGAAGCAAAGTGTACAATTCAAATGGAATAATGTAGAGAAGAATGCATTCAGTAAAATAAAGACATCTATTGCTCATGCAACCTCTCTCAAAAGTCCAGATTTTGAGAAGGATTTTATTTTGTACACTTTCGCATCTAACGATTCACTAGCAGCGGTGCTTACTCAGAATGAAGATGGGGGAGATGAGTTCCCCATATCATTTATGAGCACTAGTCTGCAGGCGGTCGAATTGAATTACCTAGATGTGGATACACAACCTTACGTAGTCTTCAAAGCAGTAAAACAATTCAGGCCGTATATACTTAAGAACCAGACAAAGGTAATAGTTCCACACCTAGCTATGAGGTCTCTTTTCGTGCAAAAAGAATTAGGAGAAAGAAGAGGCAACTGGGCAATAGCTTTACAAGAGTATGACCTCGAATTCAAGCCAGCCTCCATAGTTAAAGGGAAAGGATTGTGCAAACTAATGACTGAAGGTAATAACAATGAAGAAAACAATTGGGAAAATGAAGCAAAGTTACATATGATGGATGTATGTCCTCTTTTCACAGCTCCAGATTCCTGGTACTGAGACCTCGTTCATTACCTTCAAAAAGGTTTGTTGCCAGAACATTGGAATTCTAAGCAGCAAAGAGCGTTGTGCCTTAAATCAGTTGTGTATCAGATCATTGATGGAATTTTATTCAGGAAGAATTATGATGGAGTCCTTCTTAGATGTTTAGATAAAGAAGAGAAAAAAAGGTCATAGTTGAGTTACATGATGGGCCTGCTAGAGGCCATTTTTCCAGAGATACGACAGCCCACAAGATTCTTAGAGCTGGGTCCTATTGGCCCACGCTGTTCAAGGATTCCCATGCCCATGTTAGAAAGTGTGACATCTGCCAAAGGTGTGGGGGAAGATAAGCCAAAGCAACAGGACCATTGAAACCGGTGATGATAACGGAACCATTTGAGAAATGGGGAATTGATATCATTGGAGAAATTAAACTAAATTCTTCTTTGCAACACAAATATATTTTAACGGAAACCGACTACTTCACTAGATGGGTCGAGGCTATTCCGTTACGTAAAGTCAATGAGGATGTGGTCATGGATTTTTTGCAGGATCATATTATGACCAGGTTTGGAGTTCCAATTTCCCTGGTTTTCGATAATGCTACTTATTTTTCTTCCATTAGATTAACTGCATTTTCTCATGAAAAAGGAATTAAATTGCATTATTCTGCCAACTACTATCCACAAGGAAATGGTTTGGCGGAATCTACAAACAAGAATTTGATTAGGATCCTAAAAAAAGACTGTCATAGAAAACTAGAGAAGTTGGCATTTAGCACTATCGAACGCTCTTTGGGTTGATAGGGTCACACCCAATAATTCCTTAGGTGTGTTACCATATACCCTTGTTTATGGAAAAGAGGATATACTTCCTCCTAACATTATGCCACCATCTTCCATAATAGCCCAAGAGTCTAGAGGCACGGATAACAAAATCCTACAACTTAGAATCTATAATCTGTTAAAGGTGGAAGAGTCTAGATCCAGAGCCAAAGAACGTTTTAAGCAAAAATAGGAGGTAGTGAAAAGGTGGTTTGATAAGCACAAAGCTGGAACAAAGGAATTTGAAGTGGGAGACTTGGTTCTTAAATGGGATCACTCGCATGATGAAAAGGGAAGGCACATGAAGTTTCAACAGTTATGGGTAGGCCCTTTTCAGATTGCAGCAAAACTTAGCCCCTCAACCTACAAATTGCAAGATTTATAGGGGTGGGAAGAGAACTTACCAGTTAATGGTTTAGTTCTCAAACCTTATTTTTCCTGATTTTTTGTTTGTTGTTGTACATAAATAAATTGATTTTGTTTGTTTACTTTGTTTTTTTTCATTCCTGTTTTGTTTTATTTTAGAATTTTTGTTGATTTCAATAAAAAGAAGAAAACTTTTGGTTGCATGGGGAACATCAGAGTTTTGGATGAACTAAATCCTTGATTATAAGACTGTGTATTATTGTGTTATCAGTTAGAATTTCTTCTAGTTTAGTAGCTTTCCTAATTGGCTATGCACACATTGAATCCTGCTTAATCCCTGTAAATAACTCAAGATCAAAAGGTTTGGAATACTATTTCGAGGCTCCAACCATCTCACACTTAAAATGTCCTAGGGGGTTTCAGCAAAAGACCCATGGAAAGGGAACATGGTAAACAGTATATTATATATAAATGATCCCATGCCAAGAGTTGAAAGCCAAAAGGCTAAAAAGATTCAAAACCCCAAAGGAAAGCGATATGTATCAAAACAAAGCACTAAATCATATAAGTACAAAACTGCCAAAAGTTCTTCTCCATCAGTGAGCTGAAAATTAAATACTTCTCTCACACAAAAGGACACTATGGATAGAGAGCCTGAATAAAAAATTCAAAAAGAAAGGCATGGGGAGGACTCAGAAGGACAAAAAGTCCAGAAGCACAAAAAAGTGCAAAATGGCATGGGAATGAGGAACAAATGATTATTTTTGTTTACCATATGTTACAATCCTGTGGTGTCTAAGCTAGAAGCTACTCGAAGATAGTGGTAAAAAATGAAACTCATATCCTTGACCTTGAAAGAGTTATCTTGAATTTGAAGTCTTAGTTTCCATTTCCTAAATAGGACTATAATAAATTATTAAAAGTACATATATTTTTCATTTTGGGAATCCAGACATATAGAAGAATTCTACATGTTGGTTTTTTTCTAAATAGTCTGTTACTTAAGGAAGAATTTGTCTAGAGATCTGGGTTCACCAAGTAATCGCCAATTGTTGCAGCTGCAACGTTTTCCCAAATTTCTAAAATTTGGGACCCTCCTTTTAAATTTTACTTTGCCTGGAATGGTTTGGCATTGCTGAGCTATGTGGTCTCCTGCTGAATTTTTCGATCTTCAAATTGTTGAGTGACTACTTTTTCCTGCTGATGCTGTTGACTTGAACTTGATACTTTGAAGTTTAGATGATTTCCCTTTTTCACTATTGAAGGTCTTTTGAACTGTGAGTCTGGGATGTAGTCATCTATGCAGCCGCCATTGCGAAAACTCACTTACGAGTGACCCGATCCAAAGTTTTGTTTTACGTTGATGCGCTTCTTGTTTTGTTTTATTTTGATGTTTTGTTTCATCATCGTCGGATCATTAGTACCTTGTGTTGTCACCGTTTCGGATGGCGAATTGCAAGCACTACAACGAATTAGGGCTTATCCTCGCCGATTCCGGGTTTAATGTTTTTCTCTTCGCTATCGGAAATTTTTATAGCTCTGATCGAAAGAAATAGTTTGTTTGCTTCCTGCCATTGCGGCTCCTGAGCGGACTAACTGTCCGATTTTGTTTATCATATTTTTTGTTGATGGTTTGATTTTCGCGATTCTTTTCTACTTTTGCGGAACCCTTAGTCCGTGTGACTTCCGTTGTTACGACTCCTCTTTGAGCTAGTCATCTTATGCTGCAGTGGTTCTGAGGTCCGAGGTTGCTGTTAGTATTTATTTCATCGATGTTCTCATTTGCCGCGGGGCTCTTTGTTTGTCCATATCCCACCATTGCGGTTATAAACAGGACTATGCTTCCGAAGCCCTTAGTTTTTCGCTCACCGACGTTTTTATGTTGATCAGGGAAGTCGTGGTTTGTGCTATTTTTTCAATACTGCAGCGGTTTAATGAACTAATAGCCCTACGCTGTAGTGATCACCTACCTAAGTGGGTTATCTGCCCGGCGCTTAGTACTGTCGTTGGGGCTTCTTTTCCCGCTGTTCTGGTGTGTTTACATTGTTGTATGGAATGGCAGAGTTTTCCCGGGGCCACGGGTCGATGTTAAAGTTGTCTGAGTTGAAGGTCGCAGTTTGGGGGTCTGGTGTTTCGAAGAGTGGTGTTCACTTTGTCCTAGTTCATGCTTTCATCGGAGGTTCTAATTTTAGTTCTGATGTGGCCTGGAGTGGGAGGAAAGATCTGTCCTATCAGGCATGTGTTGTGAACGGGGGTTTAAACACAAACTTGCAGGATTTCTTCTATCTTGACATTATTTATTTTCATACGTCAATGTTGTTTATAGTTCATTATACAGAATGCATGCAGTCATCTAATTCGTGTTACCTTGTTAGACACTAATGATCTGATATGCTCAGGATAAGAAGGCTGTTGCAAAGAATATATGCCTAAAAGGCAAAGCAGAAAAGAGGCAGCCATGAAAGAAGAAGCTAGAACATAAGGAAGCATAAATGTTTCTCAAGGAAAGGAAGAGAGCGCAAGGCTGAGATCTAAAAAAGACCAACGGATTACAAAGTGTAATCATAGAGAGCAGAGGCCTAGGCTTGGGAAGTTAGTCAGTTACCAAGCTGATCCCTTATTGCTTAAATCCGAAATGTAACGTTTGTATGAATCATGAGCACTCACAAAATGACAAAAGGTTAGGGGGTTTTTGTATAAATATATGAAGGTTAAGTGGAAGAAAGGACTTTTTCCCAGTTAGAGTTGTGAGAACATGTTGTAGGAGGAACTATTTCATTTTGCAATAGATAATTACAATTTTTCCTGTTGGAGAAAGCTTTGGTGGAATGTTCAAATGATGTGCAATGGATGTTGTTGAAGGGGAACTATTTCGTTTTCAGCTTTTATTCATTAACTGTGAGATCATTCTAACTTATTGAACTTATGTCTTATATGAATGTTCTATGGTTCACTTTATGATAATTTCCACTATGAGTAATGAATGCTTTCATAAACAATGAGTTATCTTGTTGTTCATCTATCTATTCATGTTTATGTGTTTCGAATTAAAGAACAACTACCTGTGATTTCTCTTAATGCGTGAACAATAATACATTACTCATTAAAATTGATAATCTCGCTCCCTAGGGACAACTTAGTTAGATAGTTGTATTTCTTGTTGTGTGTGGTTTAGATGCGAGAGAGTTTAAGACGAGAGGTAAGAACCTGCGCATCACATTGTGACCGCTCCTCGTATTCTTGATCAATCTGCATTTTTATATAGGCTCTTGCATATCATACTTAAAGCTAAAAACACAAAAATATACACGGTGGACCGGGCTGCAACCGGTAAAACCTTTTATTTTTGTTGCTTGACCTACGGTAGCCGGACCGTTAATCGGACTGATTCCCCATACCAAACAGTCACAGGCTAGTTGGGAACATTGACTAGGGAGAATCCCTTGCTGTTGTCGCCTGCGATTTTCCAGTCCTCAACAACCTGCCACTGATAAAACTTGAAATAATGGATTAAATGAAACAAATAAAACTTGAAATAATTACCATGCTTCTATTAAGTACTAACAAAAACACGCTAATTAAACAAACAAAGCTTGAAATAATTTCTTAAATGAATGCATTGAGAGTCACTAAGGTTTGGTTCACAGAATTGCTTTAAAATTTGCTTTATAGATTTGGATCGAGAGTCCAAATGATCATGAAGTGTAATTGAATTATTAACAATGTAAAAGGACCCGTAGTTTAACCATAGACTATTAAGATTGTTCTTATAAGCAAGCACTGTTTTCAAATAGATTAACCATAAATTAAGCACAACTATTGAAATAAACAGACCTTAACACACTAACATTGTTAATAAGATTTTTAATATTAAGCATTCAAAATCTTCTAAAATGTAATAATCATAATGATTTTGCATCTTTGTTAGCATAAAATCACAGAAAGTTATAGCGTTGACCACTCGTCTGTCTATTGAATAAGCTCATCTGCTCCCCTAGTTGTGTGCAAATGAAAGTGGAAGAGCCATTACTGAAACAAATAAAACTTGAAATAATTACCATTATTCTCTTAAGTACTAAAAAACACACACTAATTAAACAAACAAACCTTGAAATAATTTCTTAAACGAATTAATTGAGAGTCACTAAGGTTTGCATCAGAAAATTGCTTTAACAAATGCTTTCATAGCTTGGGTTGTTAGTTAAATCAATTACATAAATTAAATTATGATTTTATTTACCATTGCCCATTATTGACTACACAATATTAGTCTGGGTCTCTTGTTCAAAGTCCAAATGATCCTGAAATGTAGCTGAATTATTATGACCCCAAGTTTAACCATACACTATTAAGATTGTTGTTATAAGCAAGCACTATTTTGGAATAGATTAACCATAAACAAACCTTAACCAACTAATATTATGATATGACTATGGTTTGGAACCTCGAAACGCTCAAACTCTTGTGAAATATATTAATTATAATGAATTTGCATCTCTATTAGCATAAAATTACAGAAAGGTATAACGTTGGATGCAATAAGCACATTGAGCTCAACCACTCATCTGTCTATTGATTCAGCCACATGTCCTTCCCTGCCTGTGTGTTTCATGCTCAACGGTGCCTTTCTGCATGGTTTCCTACTGACAAACAACTTTATGTGCTTTTTGTGCTCACCCTTGTCCACAATTCCCGTTTGTGCTAGTAACATTGTTGTATGAGGGGTCTTGGAGACAAGCATTCTTGTTCTTCTCACCTCCCATGAAATAGGCTCTCCAACAGGAAATACAATGGAGTATGTCCTCAACCTTGTCACCACCTCGGAGAAAATTAGCAAGTGGGAATTACAAACGAGGTGATGACAACTTTGGACACCCACCACCCCAGTACGAGCATTCGCTGAACATGGCCCCCATGCAGTAGGACTTTGGAAGCCATGACCTCTTCGAGTATTTCTGGGGACACACTCCACGGACAGGAAAACTGTCGTATTGTGCAGCTGGAAGTATGACTATTCGAAAATATTCAAAGTGCATCACATCCAGGCCATGATGGTTGGCAATTTCCTGGTGTAGACAACCAGGATGATAAATGAACATAATTTCATATTCGTGAACCATCAGTACCCCCTAACAAATGAGCTTCTGGAACCATACAACCATTGCTGTCTAAAAGGAAACTCAAGCCCTCACATAATTGAGCACTTTTGTCCTTTCTCTCAGTGTTCATTCATCCCAGTTTTTCAGTAGCTCCGAAGGGTGGCGCTATATAGGGTGAGCAAGACAGACTGGAAAATAACTTACCAGCATAGTTGTACACTTGACAACTGGAAATCATAACAATAGTACAAGTGACAAATGAGTGAGGATCTTCACTCCTTGCAAAAAATCCAGTCAAGTCATCTCCTCTGATATTCAATTATCATACTGGCAATGGATAAGACCTTAGGTGTTCTCCCGCATTACTGCCCAGGTGGGTCAAGGCATTTGGACTTGACCTTCCTTGCCCTTTCGCATATGCTGCAGGTGGGATAAGAACAAATTCGGCTGGCCGCGTTTCTTTGCTTCATGTAGAGGCAAGATTTACTGTTTCAAATATCTAAATTTCATGATGGATCCTCGGAGTTGGGACAGCAGACGATGTTGGGATCATGATCTTGACCTATATTTCGCCAAGCTAGTCCGATTCAATCCATCGTGCAAATCTCATCTGCGGACTACTTTTGATCCCTCGATTAAATATCAAATAACATATATACCGTCCATCGTCATCTTGCTAAACTTTCCCGAAACCCGCATCCTGCAATTTCTGGGTTGCGGATTGCAGGAACTTGAACTGTATTATTATTATTCGCAATTTTCGGCACAATCATTGTACGCGTTAATTTTAGGTCACTATCCATTATTTTTTATTATTTCTTGCACACTTTATAATCCAAAATCAAAACCCCCAAAAAAATCAATTATAAATGTCTTAACCTAAAATTTCAAAACTTAGTATTAACATGCACTCTCCCAAGGTAAAAAACAAAGATTGGCTTGCGAAAAAACATAATATTTTTACCCTCTCGACTTTTTTTTGCATCTCTTGGTACAAATACTAGTTTAAACTTGCCAATATATCATCAACACTCATCATAATTTCTTATTTAAAAAAAAATAAAATATGTATTTATTGTATCATATGAGTCTACTATATCAAATACAAATTAATAAATAGTATTTATCTTTATACCTATAAACACTCCCTCTTCCATTAATGTCAATAATTTCAAGAAAACTCAAAACTCAACTCTCAATTGGTAAAAATAAACAAAACAATGTGAAACGTGTAGCAACAAAATCACATGCAAAGTTTCACTGAAACAAACACATATCACATCAAAATAGTTCTAGTGGTTGCTTACACGAAGAAGAATGTGTTTCCACGTTCCATAATCTTTGTTGTATACTTAGTTTTATGACCCCCCACCTACCAACACTGAAGGATAAAAGTGTATCCACTACCACTATCACTGTATGCCGTACGTGCTTAAACATTAAAAATGTAAATTTATACTCATAACGACATAGGTTTCTCATCTATGGAAAATAATTAAATTTATTTTTTTACTCTGCGAAAATCTCATATTTGACATCAACCATATTCTAATCCCTCCATCATGTTAAGCAAGGGGTGGGGTTGGATCGGTAGTAGGTACCATCATTGTCTTTGGCCAAAATGATTTGGGCACCAAATTGCTTTTCGTATAGGTTAAGCTTTTCTCAGTTTGGAGTGCAGCTAAATAGTGCAGATGGAGTTAAGTGCTTGGTATAGCAGGGTTATATATAATTAGGATTAGGTTGTGTTTTGTTAAATTAGTTGATTATGGATTAAAGTTGATCAAATTATTTCAGGTTCGATGTCTATGATCAAGTTTGACCAAGTTAGATAACACCTTAACTAACTTAATTTCATGATTTGATGGATATGTTACCTTTAGTTGTTGGGTTTGGTATTGTTCGATTATAAACATGCCATTTGATCATTTAAATATATATAAAGATGTATCGACTTTAGAGTCAATATGTATAAATGGCTTATAAATATGTATATTGTTATCCTTACAAATTTGGGCTATGATGATGGTTTACATTGCTTCAATTCTCATTTTATTTATTTGATACGATGGTAGAGTACATAATTGATTAAGATGATCATTGTTGATTAAAGTTTTAAAAAAAAATTATGAAGGAAAATTGCATTATAACTTATATTTTTACAATGTTTTTTCACTAATTATGGGTATAGGTTATATTTGTTTCTTGTTTCCTGTCTTTATGATGGGTATATATTATATACAAAACACATACAAAATTATAAATGTATAATGCAATGTCAATCCAAAATGACTTGACCCCATGACCATCGAGGAGTTTGGAAGTGTTCTTTGGT
>LPNX010826203.1:23655-81284 GCA_001517045.1 Pseudotsuga menziesii | reverse complement strand
ATATAAAGTGGTCCAAAGGGGCTAATGAGTCTGCAGCGGGACAAGGGAAGGCCATACAATGTGTGATTCACCTAGTGTGGTGAAATCCGCTATAACAAGCACCTATGAGGAACAAGCCAAGCACTATCTTCTAGCAGTATTTGTGGCTGAGAGACCACCTTCAGTCAATAGGAAGCCATTGAAACCAGGGTCCAAATATCATACCCACCAGTTTCATACACAAAAGCGAACACAATTGATCCTCCACGATCTTCCTCACGCCTAAGAGGCAAACCACCACCATTTGGAACACTTTATCGGCACCGTTGAAGCCACTCTCAGTGATCTCCCACACCGTCAGAGGGCCACATAGCCTCTGATTCTAATTCAGACCCATATCAGTTTGAGCCAGACCTCCACACCGCACCATTAAGCCCCATGGCTAGTGAAAATCCGGATCCATTTTTCGGCCTAACCTTAGCGAGTGGACCCATGTCCACATCACAACCTGTCACCCACAAGTTGGAAAGTGGTCCAAGCATAGTCATGCAGACTGTTGTTAGCCAATTGCCACCAACCATAGTGACTAGCCAAGATGGCCTAGTGGTAACACACGGGGGCAATGGCCCCTCCACACACACTGCCCCTTCGGCCACACAGGGGGGCAGTGTCCCATCCACCTACATTGCCCCTACTATAATACATGGGGGAAATGCCCCCACTACCCATACCATCCCACCCACAACACTTGGGGGCATTGGACCATCCACCATGGTGCCACCAAAAGCACCCCCAGCCATGTAGATGCATTATGCACCTGTAAACCTCACCCACATTGCAGCCCCATCCCACATCATCTTGGGGTCAAATATGCCCTTCATGGCTCATTTGAACTTGCTTGACTTGGCTATATTAACGAATGACCCCATCCACCACCAAGCTTTCTGGCCACCCATGCCAACTAAGCTGCCATCAGACATCTCAAACTTTGAAGGCAAAGCTGGGGAATGTCCCCAAAAGATAATGATCTTCCATCTATGGTGCTCATCCAACAGCATCGTAGACGACTCCATCAGGCTGAGGTTGTTCCAACGCACCCTTACAGGTGCCACGACCAAATGGTACATTGAGTTGCCACAAGCCAAGTACCCTGAATTCAACTCCCTAGCCTTCATGTTCCTAAAGTATTTTCAACTCCATGTTAGATATGATGAGGGGGTGGAGATCTTGTTATCCTATCGCCAAAGCACCGCCACTCACATAACTGACCATATCCATGAGTGGCGGTGACGCCGTAGCTTATGCAAAATCCAACTAAACGACATGATCTTCTTGGATTGGTTCCTTAAGACTTTGCTCCCGCCCATCGCAAAGGACGTCGCATCTGAACGTCCCCAATATGAATAAGAGGCCATACTGAAGGCCCAACAATTTGATATCATTTATGCCCAGTCTGGATACTTGTACACTGTCATTCCAAACGCTCCCCGTCTGAGTACCTCTTACCGCAACGCATCAGGGGCATCCCACGCATCGGACGAAATAATAGGGTCAGTCTCCCAACAACCACAACCTTGACCGACACCACCTACCATTTCACCACAACCAAGCAACATTGCTAATGTTGCTTACCAAAACCAAGCTCTAGACAATGCTAGAATGATGTCCCAGTCCGGAGCAACGACCTCTTATGCACAACCTGCGCCACTGCAGCAGGCTCAGGCCATGGCTTGGCCAACACAATAGTATGTGGGGAAAATTCCCACATTTGTGACACCACCACCCCCACAAATATACTATGCACCACCAGTGCAACAATTTCAAGCCCCCACCCCCGTTCGACCCGCTCCGTTGGGACAAGTGTTCACACAACAAAACCGTCCCAACCAGCCTACCCCCAACAATCAACAAGGGAAAGCTAGAAAAAACTGGCCCCGCAACCAAGGCAATAACCAATCGCAGGGAGGCGATCAACAACCAAACCCTCCCAATAATGCCATAGCTAACCGGCCAGCCCAAAACCCCCCATGACAGAATGCACCAAGATGCAACGCTCCGTTGCGCACAAACCAACCTTGTACACTCTGTGATGTTTATGGGCATTACACATTTGAGTGTCTCCTCATGGCTCATGTTAAGCAGGCCATTCAAAATGAGGCCCAACAGGCCGCCAATGCTCCCAATCAAGCCCAACCCAACCAGGCACCATAAGGACCTCCTCCCATGGTGCTTCAAAACCCACTACTAGTCCAAGGATTGGTGGCAACCGCTCCCCCTCCCCAGGGAAATCCCAACACTCTGGGAGCACCACCCATGACTGAAACAGGTGTTCACCACCTGCTAGTCATGACCACTAAAGAGGTCAACTTAGAGATTAGAAGAAATCAATATGGTACCACCACTGAACCTGCTGAATCATCAGTAGCATCCACATCTAAGACAACCAACCTACCTCTCTAGTTACCCTCATTCCCATGCCCCCCCATACGCAGAATCACCAATAATGCCATAGCTAGAGTTGCAGTCAGCTATAACATTGTGGATGATTTGGCCCAAACGCCAACTGCCATGTCCACTCTTAAGGTACTTAAAACATGCCCAACCGAGCGAAAAGCCTTACTAGCCACTCTAGGGGTAGTAGACCCCTCTGAATCCAAGTTAATCATGTTTGACACAGAGAATGGAGAGCCACGCATGCCCTCCACTATCTCCTTCCAAATCCCAGTGTCCATCCATAATTTGGTTGTGCACCGATGCATAGTGGATGAGGGGGCATCCATGTGATTCATGTCTACCTTGGTTTGGTTGAAGCTTGGATCACCAATTCTACAACCATCCTCCATGACTTTGCTGGATTATGATGGAAACCCCACTAAAGCCCAAGGAATCCTCCCCCATGTCCCCATCATGTTATCCAGGAAGACAGTCCTGATTGACATCGAAGTTGTCAATGCTCAACTAGACTACAACCTCCTCCTTGGGAGGAGTTACATGTACACCATGCGAGCCGTTGCGTCAACTGTATTCCACCTCATGATGTTCCCCCATGAAGGGAATATTGTGACGGTTGACCAGCTCACCTACCATGATCCACAAGGGCTAATAGCACTTGCCAATGTTATCCCTACCATCATCACTATTGAGCAGTAAGGGGCGATCGCACATGCTAACATCATCCCTGTAACCAACACTATGGTTGAAAACACACCAGCCTCCCCACCATTGAATGTGGGCCCTGGGTTGTTTACCGATCCCACCGTGATGGATCCTTTCCTGTTGGTGTCACCAACATCGACACAAAATCAAACTGTGGACTTGTGCATGGTCTCATCAAGCACCGCTGCACCCAAATAGCAACCGTAGCCACAGCCCCAACCATAACCACAACATCGTCCGCAGCCGCAACACCAACAGCAGCCACAAAATCACCCACAATAGTAGAATTACACGCAGTAGGAACCACAACCTCACCCCAACATGCAACCAGCTGGGAGTTATGTGGGCTCATCTCTAGTCCATACAATTCCCTTCCTCTTTCCCCCACCTGGTGTCATGAGCAAGCCGGCCATGGACACCTTAAGCCTACCCAACTTTACGTTGGGGATCCCTGTGTGGTATCTAGATCCACCAGCTCAACTACCCCAGATTGTGTTAACTCTGATGCAACCTATTGTGGTTGAGTCTCACCCCCCATTCGGTCTGCATAAGCCATCCATTGCACCCGCACCTGCACTGCCCCCACCCAAAAGGGCTAGGGGAAAGAACACCAAAGCCAACGCAGAACCAAGACAAGTCCCACCTTGTGTCATCTGCGAACAATAGGGCCAGCCAACTTAGGATTTCCCTAAAATCCCAGTGATCTGTGTGCATCTGGATGCCATGGATACGAATGAAAACATCCCCGTGGTTGAACTCCCAATTGCGCCACTAGTCAAGAACAAGGCATTGAAGACAAACCATGCTTGCGCCCTTTGTGGCTTATATGGACATTACTCCCATCATTTCCAAGACCTGCCCGAAGTTCAAATGGATCTTGCTGACCTCTGTCACCATTCCCTTGAGTCTGAGATCACCTTGATCGAAAAAAGTTCACCCACCACCACCTTCTTTAGACACCATGTCCATTTACATGATGTCCAGTTCCACCGACCCGCTCATCTCCACCGATGGTCCATCAGACCTATCACTTCATTGCTTCAACAATGATGAGGAGATACTTGAAGCTTTGACCACCCCATAATACCCATGGGACTACCTGCACCATCGCTTGTTCTTCCTCCCGGAAGAGCTTGTGTCGCAATCCGACCAGTTTCCCGTGGAGATAAGGGTTTCATACATGGGAAGGTTGACTGGTTCAAGAACCCAATCCCAGCACCTGATGCCTTCAAATAAGGGAATATGGAAAACATTTCACCAACAATTAAAATCATCATCTCAACCAACTTTAAGATCGTTGAAGAAATCATGCTGGGGGCATCTTTCTCCCCAGAAGAGGTCGATGCCTACACCACTCTCTTCTAAGAATTTCGTGACATATTCGCTTGGTCATACATTGAAATTCCTAGCTTATATCCATCCATCATGGAACACCACATTGACACATGGCCTGATGTGGAAACGGGTCCACCAGAAGCAACGGCCCATCCATCCATCGAAAGTGGCTGTGGTGAAAGCCGAGATAGAGAAGCTGTGCACAGCCGGCTTCATTTATCCCATTTCATACACAACTTGGGTTTCTAATGTTGTTCCCGTGAATAAAAAATAGGGTACCATTCATGTTTGCTCAGAATTCCATGATCTTAATGGGGCATGTCCCAAAGACAACTTCCCCACCCCGTTCATCGACCAGATCATCGATGCATGCACTGGACATGAGGCCTTCTCCTTGATGGATGGATTTTCCGGCTACAACCAAATATAAATCTAGAAAGAAGACTGTTACAAGATGGCATTCACAACCCCATGGGGCACATTCACCTACAGAGTCATGCCCTTTGGCCTCAAAAATGCTGGAGCCACCTTCGAGCATGCCATGACACACTGCTTCCGTGATCTTGTTCACATCATGTTGGTTTGTTTCGACAACCTCATCGCGTGGTTACAAAACCACACACAACACATAGATGACTTGCAACAAGTACTCATGTGATGTCACTAGTGCAGAATCTGCTTGAACCCATCCAAGTGTGTTTTCTGTGTCCCCAGGGGCTTTCTCCAAGGATTCATTGTGTCACACAAAGGAATGGCCTCTAATCTTGGGAAAGTCCAAACGAATTTCCCCCTAACGTCAACCCTTTGAGTGACAATGTTCTAAATTGTATTATAGTCTTTCCATTTTTTGTTTTACACATTTTTCCTCATTGAGTCTTATGTATCGTTTCCTCTCATTGCTTCAGATGGAGCACACCTCAGATCAGTATATGGGATTCGCAGATGAGCAAGCAGATGGTACTCGAACCTTGCCTCGGCTGCATGGGTAATCTACTCCCCATCGTATGAGTTGATCCACATTGATGGAATATGTGTGGGCACCACAACCAACAACTAGGCAGAGTATGACGGTGTCAATGGCCTCTTGGACGCTGCTCTACAATTAGGAATTCACCATCTTGATGTCTTGTTAGACTCCCAGCTGCTTGTTTCTCAACTGAACAACCACTATCGAGTTCACAATCCCTGCCTCTTTAGAAAGTACCTGCGCACTAAACACATGGTCAGAACATTTGAATCCATCACATTCACACATGTTCCCAGGAACCTCAATAGTGTTGTAGATCAAATGGCTAACGATATTCTAAATTGGCACATCCATAATAGTATATAGGAAACATACAACCATAACATAATGCATAATCATGTCTAAAAATACACACACAATGTAATAATACATCACATAGGCATTTGCATTCCACAACATAATAAAAAGACTCACATAATAAAACCATAAAAGCGCATCCACATGCGTAAAAAATATACATAAATATAAATCGATTAGTCGCATGTCCAAAACATGTCCAATACAAAAATGAGAAGCCACATATGATTTCTCAACAGGATATACATAAGCGACACAAAAACCCCCAAGTGCACCAATGCACTAGGGACAGCCCCACTAGGCTGCTAATCTGACTCAGACCCATCATCTGACTCAACATCATCATCTTCCGAAGAGGACACATCCTCTGCAAGAAGACCACCTCTCGCCGTCCGGTGAAAGTGCTCGCAAGCCACAGCCATCTTCCTCATCACACCCATTAGCTCGGGAGGAAGATTGTGAATAGCAGCAATAAAGTTACTACTCAGGTGCTGCCAGCCAACATCTGACACTCCAGTAGCTACCTCCTCCATGTACGGTACCAGTCCATCCATGTCCTGCTGCCGCCTACGGGAGCCCCCGGAAGGGGCTGCCATAGGAGGTATGGTAACAACTCGCCTCCGATGCCCAGGTGGCGGGTGAGGACCAACATCTGCACACACAAGAAAGGACACCATCAGTCCACATATATCAATATGAAAATCACTAACCAGCTCAACTATACTATGCACAAAGATTAACATAAAAATATCAAGCATACATACCAGCTGGTCCCCAAGCATGACTAGGAGGTCAGGGCATCTCAGGATCTCCCTGAAAATCCATACCTGCGTATGGGTACTCCTCGATCACCACAGGTAGTTGGAGCCACTGCTCTAACAACTCCTCTGTGAAGAAGAGGCCCACTCTTCCGCCACCCTCGCGAATCATCATCTGGCACCACCTATACATCCTCGGCTCCTGCAGACCACTGTCCTATAAAGCCCGATGAGGATGAAGTGTAGGTACTTTCTCAAAGAAGAAAGCACATAGGAAGGAGCCAAAGCAAAAACTAGTGCCAGTAGTCTTCGACTTGTTCAGCTGACGTCGAAAAACTTGCAAGTACATCTGGCCCCATGCATAATATGTGCCACCTATGGCATGCTCTACTAGCTGCAGTTGACCACCAGAAATCTTGTGGCTCCCCATGGAACCCAAGATATGTTGCAATAGAGTCCCCACATCCCATGTAGACAACTCCTTGATGTCACACATTAGGATGTAAGAACCACGCACATACGCCGTAGCGTAACAGTGCCATTCACATAGGTCCTCCAATGTCTCACCCCGAGAGAGTACAGGTGCCAGGTCACCAACTACTCCCAATATTGGGAGCCCAGTAATGAAATACACATCCTCCAGTGTAATCTCAATGCGTTGGCCCTGGAAGAGGAACACCTCCTTAATAACATCCCGAAAACCAATCAGAGTTTTCATTAGCAAACCCAAGCTCCACATAAGTGGTATCCTCATAAATTTCAGTAACCCACAGTGAGCTAGTGTATCTCTAACACCCCCATCATGCAATGATGCATCTCTGATAGGTTTGCAGTCTCTCTCCCTCCATTTGATCTCCACCATCCTCCACAAAGCAAAAACCCTAATGTCAGACATCCCGACCATCAAAAAATCACCCAAAAGAGGCTAGGGCGCACCTATTTAGGAAAAAGGAGCACCTAGGGTGCTCATAATTTCCCAACAGGTGTGCCTAGGGTGCACCTTTCCCTTCGAAATGAGTGACCTCACCCACAAGAAACCCCAAACAACTCATGGGGGGCCTCCAGGCAGTCAAATTCAGTAAATAAGCCATCAAAATGAAGAGGTGCAGTGAGAGCTTTTACCTGCAAGTCGCGGCTCATGAAACCGTCAGTCGGATCAAGAGAAATCAACAAATGAAGAATTAGGGCCCACCTCTCCAACACCACAATGAACAGTGACAATGACACTTCACCATGTGGACCCTCCCCTTTTATAGGCCCCATTTGACCTAATTTCTTTCGATCGCTATAACAGGACCATATGGACTCCGTTTGAGACGCCGTTCATGCCACTGGTTTCAGAATTCCACCCTCTATCTCTTTATGATACCATTGTCTCATGTTTAATAAGTTAATTTCAGGACCATTTGCCACAATTCACCTCGATTCACGAGCCATGACATGACGATGGGAGTGTCTACGGACCGATACTCGTATCACACTTCTTGACCGCTACTCATAAAAGCTGTCGGGCCGCTACCCATTAAGGATTGTACTATACTTTTATTTTTGTATTTATAATTGTCTTTTTCACCGCACCTTATATAGACATCTGAACCATTGTCCACAAAACCATTTGTTTTTCTTCCATGTATTTGGCATAGAAGTGTCCTCGGGCTACTGCCCATTAAGAAATGTAATTTTAGCTTTTATTTTGTATTTTTAACACATAGATTGTCTTTTCTTTTTACCGCACCTTACACGGACCTCTGGACCACTGTCCACAAAATGATTTGTTTTCTTGCACATATTTGGCATATAATTCGCCCGGACTTGCACTCACATTGCATGTAGTCAAGTTCATCCACTGCAACACACACACACGCTCTCCTGACCTTTATCTGAAGGCCACCTCGGTTTGCGCTCCTTTGCAGCACCGACTCGCGAGCCTCTATTGCGATATATCCCATGCATGTATTGGTATGTTTGAGAGGCTTCCGCTTCATCCATACTGCGCGGATGACCTTTAGACCTCTGTCCACCGTCCCGACATGGGGAACCACAGTCGGTTGACCACATTGGAGTTTTGTTTAAGCTCTTCTCTGACTCCTTAAAACAATGAAAAGATCACCAAGCACAGCTGCTTCCTTTCTCACTCGCTAAAGTATAGGAAAGGGCGTCTATATCATCTCATTTACCTCCTTTTACAGACCATGTAGAACATTTCATGAAAAGGACCTCCTTGGCACACTCAAGCCAAGGTCATTCCCCTCTGCATACTTTTATGCTTTCTCGGGTAGAGGGGCCGTATTTTATGAAAAATCTCACCACCGGTTGTCGTTAAGCTCTTTTCCAACCGTCTCAATAAGAAAAGATCACCGAGCAAACTTGGTTTTGTTCATGCTCGTAAAATTATTTGAATGACCATCCAATCGGTTGTCACATACCCAAATTTTGTAAAATAATGATTATTGTTTTAATTATATTCCCTAAGACATTATGTTAAACTTAATGCTAAGTAGGAACTTATAACTTAGCAAAGTCAACAGAAGTGGAATGTAATTCTGAATATTTTATTATTAATAAATAAAAATTGGAGACAACAACATGGGAGAGCTGTTAATAAGAGGTTACTGGTCAAACTGGTGGATGGAATTAGGTGGAGGGCAAAAGACAAGTGGCAGCATCCTCAAACACTTCCTAAGTTGCAGGTGGAAACTTCCCTATAATTGGGGTCATGATCCCCCAGGAAAGTGGGATCAGAGCAGGTGGCTCAATAAATGACAACTAACCCAAAAAGACCTAGGCAATCTTTTAAAAAGTACCTAATGAATAGAGCTAAGGCTGCTCAGATATTTTCCAAAGAAGAATCATTCAGGTGGAATGCTATTCAGGAAATTCATTGGGGAAAAAGGGAAAAACAGTAAGGAAGTTGTTCTGAGAGGAATGCTGCAGTAACTTGGTTAGTACAGCTTGTTAGCTGGGAGAACTTACTGATAAGTTCAGATTTGATACCGAGTTTGAAGACTGGTATTTGACTATTGCTGCACCTAGTTCTAGCCAGGGAAACCAGAGCAAGCTGGGGGGTCCTGAGGAGTCGCTGTTTGAGCGCTCTCCAAGAGTTGGTAGGGAGGAACGACCTCCCATTGCTGTTGTTGTCCAAGTTTAAACAGGTTCTGTCACTTAACTGTCTTTGTTTTAATAACTGTGAATGGTTGAATGCTATGTTTGTAGTTTATGATATAAATATTTAGCTAGTTTAGTGATGTAAATGTTTTTAGTTTATTAGTAATAGAATCTTGTGATGAAAAATAAGGACCCACTGTGTTTTTCCTCATCTGGGTTTTACCAGACCGTACTCCAGCATAGGGGTAAAATTATAAAGAAAGATGATATGATGATAATATAAAATAGAATATGAATGGAATTTCAGAGTGTTTCTTTGTATGGTTTTAAAAGAAATATCTTTTGTATCAGGAATTGTATTAAACTGTAATGAATACTATCAAGTCTTTTAGAAACAGAGAAATAAATGGTATGGTTTACTGATAGTAGTAGGTTCAAGAAGAGAAAACAGTCTTGATTTTATAGTTACTTCTTTATTGCTATTTGAACATCAAAGAAGAGTATAGTAGTCCACTAAAGAAGAGTTAAGTTTAAAAAAAAAAATTCTTTACAGTTTACCTACTTACAGATTAAACCACTGCAAGTATATTATTCAAATAGAAGGAAGAATAGCTAGAATCTCTATTTATTTTTACAGGTACTTAGTTATTAGCAGAATTTACTTGGGAAGTAATATATTTCCTTTATTCAATTCTGTTCTGCTTAGTTAAGTTTTAACAAAACATACAAATTCTAACTTATACTTTTATGATGTTAACAATGTAGGACTTAGTTAGTTCTCTCACTTTCTTTATATTGAAGTTTAAACCAGACAATAAGGGACTTAGAGAACATGTCTACAAAGTAACTAATACAGTAATAAAATAAAATAAGAAGCCATAGCACTTACATGTAAGACAATAGTCTTATATTATATCCTCTCTATTATATTATATTCTTTTATATATGTTTCATAGACTAAGCATGCAGATTATGTACTAACTGTAGAAACAGTATCGTTTTAAATTCAGTATTTTTTTAAAATAAAATTACAAATTCTATACTTAAAAGAAGAGAAGTAACTGTTAGTTACTTAAGTACTCCATATAGGACTTTAAGTGTTTTATTTATTTCTTTAGTATATTATATATAATAACCTTGATAGATTTTATAAAATAACTGAAAATAAAACAAAATGAAAATAAGAATAGTGTACAGGAAAAACCCTACTAATAATTTATAAAATTGTTATGAAAATAAAATCAAGTATACTAATGCGCTGTCACTAATTTAACAGAGTGACAGAATGTTCAATTTATTAAGCTTAAGTAAAATTTATACAACCCAACTACAACCTCATAATTGAACAGAGGTATATTATAAGGAAAAGATAAATGCAGTAAATATTATGTTACTGCCGAGCCTCAGTTATCAATTATAATATAAACAAGTATATAAATTCCAGTGCTGTAACATAAACAAAGAATATAGGAAGGAAAATAGTATTAACAACTATTATAATGGATTTAGGGTAAAACCCTATTCATCCAGAATATACAAAGTTAAAAACTGTAAAACCCAGTTCAATAATTTTACTCACGGCTGTACTGGAAATTTACATAGGGAGGCTTTTACAGCCTGTTCTTTTACATTAAACACAATATTATATAGAAAAACAAAATGTACACTCACGGCCGAAGCCGGAGGGCCTTGCGGTAAGCGAGGGTCTTAATAAACCATAAAAAAAAACAGCAAAGTAATCAACCAAAAACAACCAAAACCCATGAGGGTATTTCAGGCCACAACGACCAACCCTTAGTACCCCATAAGGGTTTTCATAAGGTAGAACAGCCATGGAAATTCCAGGTCTTACCGTGGCCTTCATGTCACCGTAACCTCGTACTCACTGCATAGAAGGGGAAGAGAGACGAGTCGTACCTGCACATTCATCGCATCCTACTGTTAGATATGATATATATATATATATATATATATATTAAAGGCAAAGAGTTTTGTAAATCAGGAAATGTGCAGTAAAATAATAAGAACACGAGCGATATTCTTACCTCAAACATATAAGAAAGATAAACACTGATAACCAGTAATGCTGCGACTAGCACGAGAAGGAGGTCTATCTTCAGCTGCAAAGGAAATAGCAGTACAATACTTCATCAACTACTGACAGCGGAAGGTTACAGTTCTCGACTGACAAGGTAAAACCCTGAAGTCGTGCTGTTACTTAATACAAAACAGAAACACAGTATCCTGTGCAAATTAAGCCACAACTCTCTGAATGGAAGAACTACCCTCGTTTTGGAAAGTGAAGAAGAAGGTGGGGGAAGGATGTTATAGTAAAGGGTTAGGATAAGCCACTAAGGCAACGAAAAACCTGAAAGGAGATCGAATGGCTTACGACTAACAACAACGCTATGGCACGGTCTCGTTATTGTGCTTTCGGACAGGCTCACAAGAGAAGGAGTAAGCCAAGACAGCCACAACATTAATCAGGTAGCAGAGTAGCCGAATACTCCATGGAAGAATGACAGGTTCCCGAAGGTGGTGGAAGACTAATGAAATAGGGTTATAAATAAGTCTTTTAAACAGACGATGCTTGGCCATCAATCAGCCACGTTTCCATGCAAATATTTGCATACGATGGGTAATTCTCTATAGTATCAATGAGCCATCACCAAGCGTGATATTATTAATCATTTGGTTGAGTTCAAAAGGTTCGACATTAATCCTCAGCCGAAGTCAACCTATCATTGCATTATGATAACAAGAACTCGTTAATGTATATATAAGCCTTGTATTATAGCTCACTATTGGCGTAAAGGTTAAACATTTCATTGTGAATACATTATGGTATATCATCATTCATGCAATACAATCAAGTTATAACACTATCTTCATTGTGGGTATAGATTATCACCATGACCTAGAATTTCATAACATGTTATTTCTTACATAGTAAATAATTGATCAAAGGTTATACATTATCAAGAGTGTTAAGTTCACAACATAACTTTTATACAAGCTTGGAATGGGTGAGGTAAGGGTTTATAAGAGTTCTTCTCTAGAGTTAAATCCCTAAAATTGTTATGACTTGGTCTTAGTCATGATCTCTCCATCGAGGTGAATGACTATTTTGTCATTTAGCACTTACTATCTTAAATAGAATAAGTTTTGTAACATGATTTTAGGAGGAAAGTGTAATACATTTGGTTAAGTAAGAATAATACTTATACAAGTATTCCACCAACATCTATAATATAATTATAGAATATTCTAATGGTTGATATTAAGGAGGATTGTAGATTCAACTATAGTAATTATTCTATTAATAATGTTAACCCTTTGGCCTTGTCATATTTATCTAAATTTGATAAATACTTACAAAAGGAAATAGTAACCAAATATTTTTGATGAATGCATTATTTGGAATAAATGTTCTTAACCTAAAAATTATAGCATATAAGGGTGAAGCCATTAATCTCTTACAAAAGTTTTATCAACGTAATTGTTAGACCTTAAAATTTAATGTTGAACTTTCTTTTAAGGATAATAATCTAATAAGAATAAGCCCCTTTTATATAAATAAAGGGATAGAATAAAAACCGATTACAGTAGGTTATCTATCAGACCTAAGATAAGCTTTAATATGATTTGAATCAGTTGTAGTGTAAATAAGACTTGGTGCATCAGCATGAATATATCCCTATCAGTGGATAGTTTGAAATTGGTAACAGTAAATTGTAAACCCCCTTATTAATACACTTTACAAAGTAAATGTATTTATGCATTCTTAAACGTAAACTTTTGATTTTTCAACCCTACCATTTCTTACTCTACTTGTAGGTAATTATAATTAAGATATTTTGACACTGACAACTATGATAGATATCGGACACTTTATTAATCTTTAAGAAATATAAATCTACCTCCACTAGAAAGAAGAACAGTTAATGGATTTACCTCAACAATCACTGATATATGCTTAGCAATTATTGTCTTACTGAACTTCTTCTTTGCAACAAAACTTGTACATAAAGACTTTAGAATTTTTACATGCAGCAACCAATCTTCTTACCTGTAATCTGTAAGGACAGGAGAAACTTGCTGCATTAGCTCGAAATCTAAGTAAGCCCAGTTTTTGCATGACATCCCACCTTATGGTCGCAAAAAGAAACAAGTCAGTAAACTAAAAAGAACTGTTCTATCACTATACACAACCAACAGATGAATTCAAATAACAAGCTGGTAACATATAACTAATTAAATGATTAGTTAACTGCATTTATGTTAATGTTATGCAAATTTAAAAATTTTAAATTTTTCGGAAAATTTGGGGTTTTGACATGTGGTATCAGAGCATGGTTCAAATACTAGGCCTTGATGTAAGCCCAACTAGTTTTCGTAGAACAATAAAATAATATATTAACCTATATTTTGTTTCATGTAAGAACAAAAAAATTCTTTTTCTGAAATTTAACAGGAAGGCATGGAGAAGCTAGGAGAATATGCTCAGGAGGAGTCTCCAAACACAGAGACAAGGCAATTGTCCAAAGAACCTATGTTAGAAGAGGTAACTGCTCACTCCTCAGAGCTGATGCATACTATAAAGGATTTGAATACTGAAATGGAATCAGTCAAGAAGGACAATGAGAGGATTTTGAAGACTCAGGAAGAGTTGAACCAAATTTTGATGGAAAAGTTCCAAACTGAAGGAAGGAGCAAAATATTAGAATATGAGGAGGCTAGTCATCAAAGAAAGTCTAAAAAGGTGAAGCTGGTGAAAACTGATAGTAGTTCATCATCTGAAGGGTTGGGTGAATAGCAAAGCTACCACACTACTAGTGACAATAGTGAGGTTGAGTTGTATGGCAAAAAGAAGAAGTACAGACCATATGAGGAGATTTTAGGGGAGTTTAAAAAGATAAAGCCCCCAACTTTTAATGGAGAAACTGAAAAAGGGGAAGGGGCAGAGTCCTGGTTATCCGGGATGAGGAAGTATTTTCAGATATACAACTATTCAAATCAGCTGAAGGCAAGAATGGCAATCTATAATCTCTATGGAAAAGCAGACATATGGTGGCAAGATCTGAAAAGAGTCAAGGGTATCAAGTAAAAAGAAGTTAATTGGAGTACCTTTAACAGGTACTTCAAGAAGAAATTTCTGTCCGAACAATATTATGAAGAAAGAGCTAAAGAATTTTACGAATTGAAATTAGGTTCAATGACTATGAAGGATTTAAACACTAAATTCTTAAGCTTGCTGAGGTATGTACCTTACCTAGTAGAAGAAAAGCCTAAAGTACAGCGCTTTCTTAGCTGTCTACCATATCACATCAAGGAAAAAATTGAGTATGATAACCCGAAGACTCTGGAAGAAGCCATGGGGAAGGCTAATTTCTGTTTTGAACATAACAAAAAGAAAGAAGGCTTAGCTAACTGGAAGGATAAGAAAAACAACAATCAACATGAGTTTAAGAAGAAGGAATTTGTACCCCAGAAAAATTTCAAGAATAATAAGAACATAAATTATTCTAACAATAAAAATTTCCAGGGAACTAGAAATGGTACTTCCAATAATTTGAATAACTTCAAGGGCAAGGAAGCTGCAAATAACCATGGGAATTTCACTAAGAGTTTTGAACAAAAGGATCCTGTTAAGTGCTGGCAATGTAATGGCCCGCACTATGCCTCGGTCTGCCCAAATTAGAAAAAGTCCATCAGTAATATTCACACTGTGCATGAGGAAATGACTGTTGGAGAACTTTCCAGAACTATTCTCAGAATAAATGCATCATTGGAGAACCGCCAAGCTGACTATCAGACTTCCATGGTGGAAGTGGAAGGTATGATTAACCAAACCCCTGTAACCATTCTAATTGATCCAGGAGCTAGTCTTAGTTACATTGCACCTCAGATAGTGGAAAAGTGTAAATTGTCTGTTGATAAGTTTGATAATTCCTGGTTAGTTCAATTAGCTACTGGGGCAAAAAGGAAAGTAACCTGTTATGTGAAAGAATGTGCTTTACTTATGGATGATTTTAAAAATACAGTTAAGCTTAATGTTTTGCCACTTGGCTCATATGATTTACTGATTGGCATGGATTGGTTAGAGCAGCATAAGGTAGTTTTAAACTGTTACGATAAAACCTTTACGTGTGTAAATAGTAATGAACAACCAGTAACGGTTAAAGGTATTCCTAGGAAAACTTTAATCAGGCAGATTTCTTCTTTACAACTTAAAAGAGCAGTCAGAAAAGGGTGTAAAGCCTATGCTGTAACTATTACAGATGAGGCAAGTAAGTCTGAAATGGATAAGTTAAAAATAGAATATATTCCTGTTTTAAATGAATTTACTGATGTTTTCCCAGAAGAAATTCCAGGATTACCTCTTGGGAGGGAACTGGATTTCACTATTGAGCTGGTGCCAGGTGCTGTACCTAGCTCGAAAGCTCCGTATCGTATGAATATTTTGGAACTTAATGATATAAAATCACAGTTAAAGGAACTAATAGATAAGAAGTACATTCGACCTAGTGTGTCCCCTTGGGGAGCACCGGTCATCTTTGTCAAAAAGAAAGACGGAACTATGTGACTATGCATAGACTACCGTCAACTAAACAAGATGACCATTAAAAACAGATATTTGTTGCCCTGCATAGATGATCTGTTTGATCAGATACGTGGAGCTATGGTGTTCTCAAAGATAGACCTGAGATCAGGATATCATCAGGTAAGAATTAAAGATGAGGACATCTTCAAGACAGCCTTCAGAACAAGGTATGGACATTACGAATTTGTCGTAATGCCATTTGGGCTTACCAACACCCCAGTTGTCTTTATGTGCCTAATGAATAATATAATGCATAAATACTTAGAAAAATTTGTTGTCATGTTTATCGATGACATCTTAATTTACTCTAAAACCGAAGCAGAACATAAAGAACACCTAAAGATAGTTTTACAAGAGTTGCGAGAGCAACAACTCTTCACGAAGTTTAGCAAGTGTGACTTCTTTAAGGATGAAATCCAGTACTTAGGTCATGTAGTGACTAAAGAAGGGATTTCAGTCGATCCTGAAAAGATTCGGGAAATCGAAGATTGGCCGGTTCCAAAGGATGTAACAGATGTTAGGTCATTCATGGGAATTACCGGTTATTACCGGAGATTCATTGAAGGCTTTTCAAAAATAGCTAATCCGATCACTTCCTTGCAAAAGAAAGGTAAGAAATTTGATTGGAACTTAAAGTGTGAAGAAAGTTTTAAGAAATTAAAAACCTTATTAACAAGTGCGCCTATTCTAAGAATAGCAGATCCTAATAAGGATTTTGTGGTATGCACAGATGCCTGTAATGATGGTTTAGGAGGTGTACTGACTCAAGACAGGCATGTCATTGCCTATGAGTCCAGGAAGTTACTTATGACTTAGAACTTGCTGCTGTTATAAATGCCTTAAAAATGCAGCGACATCATTTAATAGGCAGAAAATTTATTTTAATGACTGATAGTAAAGGACTGAAATATCTTTTAGATCAGCCTAACTTAAATGCAAGACAAGCAAGGTGGTTAGCCTTCTTGAGTGAATATGATTTTGAAATCCAACATATAAAAGGCAAGGAAAATAAGGTGGCTTATGCTTTAAGTAGAAATGCAAAGCTGAATTTTATAGCAGCAATCAACACTTATGCTTCTGATTTAAATGAACAACTTACCGAAGGGGTAAAAATGGATGAAATTTATCAAAAATTACAAGTTACAGCTAAAGAGAAACCTACAGAAAGCTTGATAAAAGGTTATAGTCTAAATAAAAATGGATTTTTATTATTTAAGGACAAACTGTATGTGCCTAATGTGCCTAAGGTTAAGTTGTTGATTCTGGACGAAGTCCATAAAACACCTTAATCAGGACATCCAGGTTACCAGAAGACTGTAACCATGCTAAGAAAAGAATATTTCTCGCCTAATATGAAATCTGAAGTAGCTGAATACATAGCTAGATGTTTGGACTATCAACAAGTGAAAACCGAACACCAACATCCAGCTGGTTTACTACAACCTTTACCTATTCCTAGTTGGAAATGGGAAGTAATCAGCTTAGATTTTATTACTGGATTGCCCAAAAATCAGAATCAAAATGACTCAATTATGGTGGTGGTAGATAAATTAAGTAAAGCAACACATTTCATTCCTGTTAAAACTACTTACAAGGTTGCTAACATAGCTGACATATTCTTAAAGCAAATTTTTTGGTTACATGGAGTACCGAAGGTTATCATTTCATACAGGGATCCTAAATTCACACGAAATTTCTGGAAGTCCTTATTTAAAGGATTGAATACAACCTTGAATTTCAGTACCTCCTTCCATCCTTAGACTGATGGACAGACTGAAAGAGTGAATCAGGTGCTGGAAGATTTGTTAAGGATGTATGTTAAAGATCAGCCAGGTAAGTGGGAAGACTACTTGCATCTAGCAGAGTTTGCATATAACAATAACTATCAGTCATAAGCTAAGTTTAGTCCATTTGAAATTTTGTATGGGCATAAATGCAACACTTCTATCTCCTGGAATAATCCAGTAGATAGATTAGTGTTAGGACCAGAATTATTAAAATAAATGGAGGATATTGTGAAACAAGTGCAGGAAAATCTGAAGGTGGCCTAGGATCGGCAAAAGAGCCAAGCAGATTGAAAAAGAACTGCCAAGGATTTCCAGGTAGGTGAGAACGTGTTTATAAAGGTAAGACCAAAGAAAATCTCTCTAAGACTGGGGAATTGTGCAAAGCTAGCACCACGTTACTGTGGTGTGTTTGAAATTTTATCCAGAATTGGTCAAGTTGCATATCAGTTAGCATTACCACCTAACTTGAAAGTGCATAATGTTTTTCATATCTCTGTTTTGAAAAAGTATGTTCATGATGCTACTCATGTGGTTGATTGGAATGTTGTACAGGTGGAACCAGAAGGAGAAATTCTGGTGGAACCATACTGTATCCTCGGGAGGAGGGAAATTACTCTGCGGAACCGCACCATTGGATAGGTGAAGGTGCAATGGAAGCACCTTAGTCCTGAAGAGGCTACCTAGGAAATGGAAAGTAGGATGCAGGAGGCATAACCGAATCTGTTCCAGGAGGTTGCAGACGATGAAGAATAAGTAACATCGAGGATGATGTTACATTTTAAGGGGGTGTGTATGTCACATACCCAAATTTTGTAAAATAATGATTATTGTTTTAATTATATTCCCTAAGACATTATGTTAAAATTAATGCTAAGCAGGAACTGATGACTCAGCAGAGTCAACATAAGTGGAATGTAATTCTGAATATTTTATTATTAATAAATAAAAATTGGAGACAACAGCATGGGAGAGCTGTTAATAAGAGATTACTGGTCAAACTGGTGGATGGAACTAGGTGGAGGGAAAAAGACAAGTGGCAGCATCCTCAAACACTTCCTAAGTTGCAGGTGGAAACTTCCCTATAATTGGGGTCATGATCCCCCAAGAAAGTGGGATCAGAGCAGGTGGCTCAATAAATGAAAACTAACCCAAAAAGACCTAGGCAATATTTTAAAAAGTACCCAATGAATAGAGCTAAGGTTGCTCAGATATTTTCCAGAGAAGAATCATTCAGGGGGAATGCTATTCAGGAAATTCATTTGGGGAAAAAGGGAAAAACAGTAAGGAAGTTGTTCTGAGAGGGATGCTGCAGTAACTTGGTTATTACAGCTTGTTAGCTGGGAGAACTTACTGATAAGTTCAGATTTGATACTGAGTTTGAAGACTGGTATTTGACTATTGCTTCACCTAGTTCCAGCCAGGGAGACCAGAGCAAGCTCAGGGATCCTGAGGAGTCGTTGTTTGAGCGCTCTCCAGGAGTTGGTAGGGAGGAATAGCCTCCCATTGCTGTTGTTGTCCAAGTTTAAACAGGTTCTGTCACTTAACTGTCTTTGTTTTAATAACTGTGAATGGTTGAATGTTATGTTTGTAGTTTATGAAATAAATATTTAGCTGGTTTAGTGATGTAAATGTTTTTAGTTTATTAGTAATAGAATCTTGTGATGAAAAATAAGGACCCACTGTGTTTTTCCTCATCTGGGTTTTACCAGACCGTACTCCAGCACATGGGTAAAATTATAAAGAAAGATGATATGATGAAAATATAAAATAGAATATGAATGGAATTTCAGAGTGTTTCTTTGTATGGTTTTAAAAGAAATATCTTTTGTATCAGGAATTGTATTAACCTGTAATGAAGACTGTCAAGTCTTTTAGAAACAGAGAAATAAATGGTATGGTTTACTGATAGTAGTAGGTTCAAGAAGAGAAAACAGTCTTGATTTTATAGTTACTTCTTTATTGCTATTTGAACAGCAAAGAAGAGTATAGTAGTCCACTAAAGAAGAGTTAAGTTAAAAAAAAAAATGTTTTACAGTTTACCTACTTACAGATTAAACCACTGCAAATATATTATTCAAATAGAAGGAAGAATAACTACAATCTCTATTTATTTTTACAGGTACTTAGTTATTAGCAGAATTTACTTGGGAAGTAATATATTTCCTTTATTCAATTCTGTTCTACTTAGTTAAGTTTTAACAAAACATACAAATCCTAACTTATACTTTTATGATGTTAACAATGTAGGACTTAGTTAGTTCTCTCACTTTCTTTATATTGAAGTTTAAACTAGACAATAATGGACATAGAGAACATATCTACAAAGTAAATAATACAGTAATAAAATAAACTAAGAAGCCATAGCACTTACAGGTAAGACAATAGTCTTATACTATATCCTCTCTATTATATTATATTCTTTTATATATGTTTCATAGACTAAGCATGCAAATTATGTACTAACTGTAGAAACAATATCATTTTAAATTCAGTATTTTTTTAAAAATAAAATTACAACTTCTATACTTAAAAGAAGAGCAGTAACTGTTAGTTACTTAAGTACTCCGTATAGGAATTTAAGTGTTTTATTTATTTCTTTAGTATATTATATATAATAACCTTGATAGATTTTATAAAATAACTGAAAATAAAACAAAATGAAAATAAGAATAGCGTACAAGAAAAACCCTACTAATAATTTATAAAATTGTTATGAAAATAAAATCAAGTATACTAATGCGCTGTCACTAATTTAACAGAGTGACAGAATGTTCAATTTATTAAGCTTAAGTAAAATTTATACAACCCAACTATAACCTCATAATTGAACAGAGGTATATTATAAGGAAAAGATAAATGCAGTAAATATTATGTTACTGCAGAGCCTCAGTTATCAATTATAATATAAACAAGTATATAAATTTCAGTGCTGTAACATAAACAAAGAATATAGGAAGGAAAATAGTATTAACAACTATTATAATGGTTTTAGGGTAAAACCCTATTCATCCAGAATATACAAAGTTAAAAACTGTAGAACCCAGTTCAATAATTTTACTCATGGCTGTACTGGAAATTTACATAGGGAGGATTTTACAGCCTGTTCTTTTACATTAAACACAGTATTATATATAAAAACAAAATGTACACTCTCGGCCGAAGCTGGAGGGCCCTGCGGTAAGCGAGGGTCTTAATAAACCATAAAAAAAACAGCGAAGTAATCAACCAAAAACAACCAAAACCCATGAGGGTCTTTCAGGCCGCAACGACCAACCCTTAATACCCCATGAGGGTTTGCACAAGGTAGAACAGCCATGGAAAGTCCAGGGCTTACAATGGCCTTCATGTCGTCGTAACCTCATACTCACTGTGCAGAAGGAGAAGAGAGACGAGTCGTACCTGCACATTCATCGCATCCTAGTGTTAGATATGATATATATATATTAAAGGCAAAGAGTTTTGTAAATCAGGAAATGTGTAGTAAAATAATAAGAACACGAGCGATATTCTTACCTAAAACATATTAGAAAGATAAACACTGATAACCAGTAACGCTGCGACTAGCACGAGAAGGAGGTTTATCTTCAGCTGCAAAGGAAACGGCGATACAATACTTCATCAACTACTGACAGCGGAAGGTTCCAGTTCTCGACTGACAAGGTAAAACCCTGAAGCCGTGCTGTTACTCAATACAAAACAAAAACACAGTATCCTGTGCAACTTTAGCCACGACTCTCTGAATGGAAGAACTACCCTCGTTTTGGAAACTGAAGACGAAGGTGGGGGAAGGCTGTTACAGTAAAGGATTAGGATAAGCCACTAAGGCAACGGAAAACCTGAAAGGAGATCGAATGGCTTACGACTAACAACAATTCTATGGCACGGTCTCGTTATTGTGCTTTTGGGCAGGCTAACAAGAGAAGGAGTAAGCCAATACAGCCACAACATTACTCAGGTAGCAAAGCAGCTGAATACTCCGTGGAAGAATGGAAGGAGCTCGAAGGCAGTGGAAGACTAATGAACTACGGTTAGATATAACTCTTTTAAAATGACGATGCTTGGCCATCAATCAGCCACGTTTCCATGCAAATATTTGCATACGATGGGTAATTCTCTATAGTATCGATGAGCCGTCACCAAGCATGATATTATTAATCATTTGGTTGAGTTCAAAAGGTTCGACATTAATCCTTAGTCGAATTCAACCTATCATTGCATTATGATAACAAGAACTTGTTAATGTATATATAATCCTTGTATTATAGCTCACTATTGGCGTAAAGGTTAAACATTTCATTGTGAATACATTATGGTATATCATCATTCATGCAATACAATCAAGTTATAACACTATGTTCATCGTGGGTATAGATTAGAACCACGACCTAGAATTTCATATCATGTTATTTCTTACATAGTAAATAATTGATCAAAGGTTATACATTATCAAGAGTGTTAAGTTCACAACATAACTTTTATACAAGCTTGGAATGGGTGAGGTAAGGGTTTATAAGAGTTCTTATCTAGATTTAAATCCATAAACTTGTTATGACATGGTCTTAGTCATGATCTCTCCATCGAGGTGAATGACTATTTTGTCATTTAGCACTTACTATCTTAAATAGAATAAGTTTTGTAACATGATTTTAGGAGGAAAGTGTAATACATTTGGTTAAGTAAGAATAATACTTATACAAGTATTCCACCAACATCTATAATATAATTATAGAATATTCTAATGGTTGATATTAAGGAGGATTGTAGATTCAACTATAGTAATTATTCTATTAATAATGTTAACCCTTTGGCCTTGCCATATTTATCTAAATTTGATAAATACTTACAAAAGTAAATTGTAACCAAATTTTTTGATGAATGCATTATTTGGAATAAATGTTCTTAACCTAAAAATTATAACATATAAGGGTGAAGCCATTAATCTCTTACAGAAGTTTTATCAACGTAATTGTTAGACCTTAAACTTTTATGTTGAACTTTATTTTAAGGATAATAATCTAATAAGAATAAGCCCCTTTTATATAAATAAAGGGATAGAATAAAAACCGGTTACAGTAGGTTATCTATCAGACCTAAGATAAGCTTTAATATGTTTTGAATCAGTTGTAGTGTAAATAAGACTTGGTGCATCAGCATGAATATATCCCTATCAATGGATAGTTTGAAATTGGTAACAGTAAATTGTAAACCCCCTTATTAATACACTTTATGAAGTAAATGTATTTATGCATTCTTAAACGTAAACTTTTGATTTTTCAACCCTGCCATTTCTTACTCTACTTGTAGGTAATTATAATTAAGATCTTTTGACACTGACAACTATGATAGATATCGAACAGTTCAGTAATATTTAAGAAATATAAATGTACCTCTACTAGAAAGAAGAACAGTTAATGGATTTACCTCAACAATTACTGATATATGCTTAGCAATTATTGTCTTACTGAACTCCTGCTTTGCAACAAAACTTGTACATAAAGACTTTAGAATTTTTACATGCAGCAACCAATATTCTTACCTGTAATCTATAAGGACAAGAGAAACTTTCTGCATTAGCTCGAAAGCTAAGTAAGCCTAGTTTTTGCATGACAACCCACCTTATGCTCGCAAAAAGAAACAAGTCAGTAAACTAAAAAGAACTGTTCTATCACTATTCATAACCAATAGATGAATTCAAATAACAAGCTGGTAACATATAACTAATTAAATTATTAGTTAACTGCATTTATGTTAATGTTATGCAAATTTAAAAATTTTAAATTTTTCGAAAAATTTGGGGTTTTGACATCGGTATAGGTTTAACCTTTTCCAGCCTGATTGGACTACCAATGGTAAATAAGTCTCTCATCCCCTCCAGGATGGGCAAGCTCTCCTATGTATACTTTTATCCTTTTTCGGGCATAGGAGACTACCAACGAAAAGGAGCCCCCACTAGAGTCTTCTTCGTGCTTTCAGACTCTCTAAAATTGAAAGCACCATCGAGCACTTACCTTCTCGGGATCGCCAAAAATCCATGAGATCATACCACAATAGTGTCCCTAGACACCACCCCACAGAAAACAATTTGGCAGCATCCCCACATTGGGTCTCCTTTATTCAGAGTACTCTGCAATGCATCTTCCTTGGATCCCATCAGTGTCAAAAGTGTCAACCTCCTCCAAGTATTTCCCATCTGTAGCGACATTCCCAGTATTACAACTATGATACCATTCCCATGAGTTAAGTTTCATTTGCTGCCTGGTCTACCCTGCCATCATACTTTGAACAAAGGAAGTTTGAGTCTCCCACTCCCCCCTGCCCCTATTCAGTTTTTCCCTTCCATCCCCTTCCCCCCAATTCAGTGAGTCAGTCTGCAGATTGCTTCACACCTTTTGGTTATCCCTCATGCTCCTGGTCGAGGAAACATCATTTCCTTGACTAGGGGCAGGTCTCCCTCTGTCGATGCCAACACACATATTCCAGAGGATAGACCCAGAGGTCTCTGTACCTTGGTTTCATTAACATCATTGATGAGTTCCTTGGACCACTTGAGAGGAGCCCTTAGTGCCTCTTGGGATGGTTGTTTCTCACATGCTCGACTTCAACTCCATCATCGCACCATTGAGATTCGTACAGGGTTTGTTCCGCACAATACTTGGTCGAAGACCCTGGATGTCACTTGACTCTAGCACATTGGTGAGTCCACTCGAGGGACCTAAACAGGTTATGTCCCTTGTGATTTTCGGGTTGTTTTGGAGACAGTTTTCAGAAGCCCCAGTAGTGCTTCGATATACCTTTATGATTGATACAACATACTTATACTGCAGTGACTCTAAATCTCAATTAGCGAGTCCACATAGCTATGTACTAGATCCAACAGACCGTCAGTCATGAAGATATAGCATTCCATGAGAATGCCATGAGTCCAATATACTAGATTAGTATTGTATTCAGCCTCACATAGAGGCAACCAACATTGTAACATCAGTTGTATATGATCGGCTCTTGTATTTTAGAGCATAGATCAAATGATTCTTTTGATATTGTCATGAGCATGGGAATTCCAGCCTTGTCCATATACATGTCACACATTTATTGTATCTCACCCATTGATGGGAACCAAATTAATACAAAAACAAATTCCACCATGTCCCAGCCCCGGAAGCACCACCTCTACACAACAAATCCTATGATTTTTGTCGACCATACATTGAGCTTCTACCCTCACACATTAGGGGGCAATCTGTTAACCCAAAAATCCCCCACATAGATCTCTATGACCTACACCACCCAAGGACACCATCTCACAACACTCATTTCACTCCATAAGACCTTCCATTTGAGCCCCACACCTCCAAAAGAGCCCAAGAATGAAGAAAAGGGCTAAAAACCCCAAAAAAGATCCCAAAATAGCCCCCTAGGAGCTAAAGCCCTCAAAAAGGGGCTAAAACCCTAAAAGGGGTTAAAGATAGGGTGGAAGGGGCTAAAGGCCCAAAAAAGGGGCTAAAGCCCTGACTAAGGGCTTAAAACCCTAAAATCCCTTGGAAAAACTATAAAAGGAGGGCGGGGGGTCACTCTCAAAACACTCCTCACTTTCCTATTGTTATGCTGCCTGTGGATGCTTTGAGACCTTTTCCTCTCAAACCACCCACATTCCCTCTCCTCCATTTCCATCCCATCAAGCCATTGCTTCCCAACTAAGAGAGAGGTTCTCCCATGAGCTAGGGCATGGTGGCCCATTTCCACCCAAGTGAGGTATAACATTTCTTTTCATGTTTGTCTAATTGTTTTTTCTTTCTAACTATTATTTTTTTATTTATAGGTTTTATTGTTGACATTGTTTGCAAGTTTTCCATTGTAGTAGCTTAGGTTGCTTGCAGATTTCAAGGAGGCGGAACCTTAACCCGTTTTCTGCAGAGGGGTTCACAAGGGCTTCATCTCCCTCTTTCTTTTCTGTTATTAGCTCATAGTTTAGTCTAGTTTTAGTTTTCTGTCACTAGATTAGCTTAGTTTATTTTACTGTTCTGTTTATGCTATTTCCATTTCATTTTTTCCTGTTTTCAAAGAGTAGGAACCTACCCTTGTGCCCTATAGGCACAAGGGAGCCATTATTGCTCTTGCAGTGAGGAGAAATCCTCACTGCAGGATTGTCAGTCCGTGCCCACACACACACTCCACCAGCAAATAAAATCTCACATTGGGAAGAAGAAGTGACTACGCCCACGATCATTCCACTCTCTCCACGATGGGTTGAGAACACTCCCACACTCCCCACTCACCATTCTGGAATTGATGCTCATCCTCCCACAGGGAGACACCCTATTTCTCATGTAGAGGATTCTTTGCTTGGGTCTCACACTGCCAGGGAAAATTCCGTTTCGGCTGTCATTCACGTTTTCCATAGAGTGGTATCGGGTGTGTATTTTTTCTTCTGAGTTTCGAGGTCGGGTGTAAAATTTCCCTCACGCATAGTTGGGTAGACTGTTTTTCTTCCCCATTATGGTTTATGCAAGTTCCCCGATGGTTTCATTGTTTCAGGGTGGGTTGTTGTTTCCCCATGTTTGTTGGCTGTGTTTGCCATTATGTTTTGGGGCTGCTGTAGGTTGCTTGGGAGTCGTTTTGGCCACGATAGGTTCAAGAATGAATCAGGAGTCGTTTTCCCCTGTCCAAGCTGTAAATGCAGTGACTAGTCTTCGGATTGTGTTGGGAGTAGGGATGAGGGCATGGTTTGCTTGATAAACCTGGTGTGTTTGGAAACCACATAGATAGAGCTAGAGGGCTGGCTTTCTTCTCCACAGCCCCTGAATAGCACTGGAAGGGAGGTCAGGGCCTAAGGGACTGTGTAGTAGAGAAACGACTGATTTCCTTGTGTTGGGCATGTGTGGGTGTTCTAGAAGCCAGGCAAGTTCTGGTGTAGGTGTCCTTAGCTCTTCAATGAGCTCACCAGCTTAGCATTTAGCCTTTCCCAGCTCTTGGATGGCCTGATAAACCCAACTGAGTTGGTTTGGTTGATCCATTGTTGCTTGATAAACCCAACTGTGTTGGCTTGGCATGTTTTGTTATCTTGGATATGTGTAAGCCTGATAGTTCCTTATTCCTTGGGGGATCATGCCCGGCTCGGGGGTGGCAGCGTTGCTGAGAGATTAAGGAGCACGCTAGCCTATGGTTGGGTTGAACATTGCAGCGACGTAGCTGGTTGCAGGACAACTCTTATAAGATAAGTATTCTTTCCTAACTTGTGTTGCTATCATATTTACCGTTGATGAATGATGATATACATGTCGAATGCTAAATTGTATATGAATGTTGTGTTGCTTCCACTGAATATATGTGTGATTATACATTTGATTATGTTTTATGTTTGTAAGCATTTTCCTTCAGTATTATATGTATGTATATGTTCATGGGGCTATATGCCCAGATGTTTGATGTAAGGTAGCGTCCTCTTCACCGGTCGAAGGGTCGTGGACACTACATAGATTTTTTTTATTCTCGAGGGATGCCCACTAGTAAGCTATTTTTCAAGCATTTCAAGGCCCGATGATGCCTAAGACAAGTTTTTACCATCAAATTGTATTTGGAAAATGGGTAGGGAGGTGAGGGATCTTGACATTGTAAGTGAGCCAAGCCGACTTTATTGTGTGGGTTAAGGATGGATGGAGAAAAAAGTCATGGAAGTGATGGAACGATGGAGGTTGAAGTTAACTTGATGAAAGTGGTGACATTAATAATGTACATGAGAAATAATTATCAACCATATAAGGAAATAAAAGTTGTATTAACTTCAATAGGCATGCATATCAAAATGGGAAGAATGAAATACACAAGCATACCATGGTGCTAGTGAGTGAACATGATGAATATTAGCTCTTCCGAAAGGATTTATTTATAAAAATCAGGGATGTGGGAATGACACTTGACCTCTGGAACATTGGTCTTCAAATATTCATATGTCTCATTATACATCAATTTTCAATTTTTGATAAAAAGTCTTGTTGTTGTCGTCTTCTGGTGAGACACTGCTGGATTAGGCTTCTAGGAACTTGAGCTTAAAAAATAACCCATATCATAGTAATGAATCTTCATTACTATATGTTTGGTGGGAATGTCCATTGAAATTAAATTTGGTCTTCACGAATCACTCATGCATAGATTAACCTTCTTTGATATTCCAAGGACCTGGAAAAAAATTGAAACTTACCTGCAATAGAACGTGAGATCATGGAAGAAGAGAGGTGATCATTCTATATTAATAAAAAACATATGAAAAATAAATACCAAAATTTCTTGTAAAACAAATTCAAAGAAGATAAAATAAAAAACAAATATTTTTATCTGTTGGAGAGCAGTGGCCAGCCTAGACTACCCAACGGTATTTTGTTAAGAAATTCTTTGTTTCATGATCGATTTAAGTGATTCAAAATCCAAATGAAAGTGGATTCAAATGGATACCTCCAATATTAATATATTTTGAAAATTCATTAATATGGTATTTCAAATATTATAAAGAACATTCCGCAAGACAAACTGGTTTGCAATTTTCGTCCTACACCAACAATCATTAACTTGAGCATAAAATTTTCATTTGATGATGAATTGACTCAATTAAAATTGGAGATTAAAGTAGGTTACCATATGTAACTCCAATAGAAATAGGTTTTAATTATGATAATAATCTATGGGTCAATTATGCTAATGAACATCCTAGGAGACATAGTTCTAGGAGTGCTGATTTAGGATAGGCAATTAGTATTTTCGGTATAAATTTATCGTATGTTATCATAATTGAGTGATTAAAATTGTGTTGTAAACTATATTAATAGGAGAATATTACTTAGAAATACGTTTAAAAAATTTCATCCATCTAGGAACCCAAAAAGTGACCGTTCGAGCTATGTTCTTAAGCTGCCTACCCTACACCCATTTAGTATTTTTACCATATCTTTTTTTTTGATACCCAGATTGAAAATTTCAAATTGGGTTAGAAAATATATTTTGAGGGATACTTTTAATATAAAAATGTTTTAAAAATGTGTTCATATGGTTTCTCAAAACACGAATCCCGATTGTGTTTTCAGTAAATCCAACATGGAAAAATGCCCCAATAGCCAATTTCTCAATGAACGACAATACATATGGGAGTGCATGTTTTTAGGGGTATATTTTCAATGTAATACATCCAAATAACAGAAAAAATTCAGCAATCCAAACCCTGAGTTGACTTACACATACATTTTCAAAAGTTATGCAACTGAGCTACGGATCCTTAACAAAATTAAAAAGTTTGCAAGATATGAATAAATGGTTATACTCAAACTTCAAAAAATATATTTTAATTCTAAATGATTTATTTTTATGACTTGAATGACATATTACATACATTTTACAAAACTTTTGAGTTTTGTGTACTCCTTCTTTAATGGCTTCCCCTTGAATCCCCTTAAATCCTTCAATAGAAACCTCATTCACCAAGCCTCATTCCCCTTTCCAAGATTTATGAAAAAGAAAAAATAGTAATATGCATGGATCTGACTGCACCACATAATCATCCTCTTGAATATTTAATTTTATTCATGAATATAGAAAGCATAAGCAAATCTATTGCTATTGGTTTAGATTTACAGAGACTTGCGGCGGGAAATTACTCTATAGAAATGCTACAATGAGGTTGCATTTGTTTCTTACTTGTATCTACATCTTTGTCCTTGAAACATAAACATATGCATGTATAAATGGAAAACAAATAGCTCTCTACCAAAAGAAAATCTACTCAAGCAAAAAGAGGAAAACTTCTCACACAAAAATAACTATGCCAACCAAGTAAGGGGTTACAGTGGTTGTGGTAACTCCCAAGAAACAGTGCCAAAATGATGATATTTTTAATTGTCTTCTAATTAGTCAGAGAAACAACTAAGAAGTTTGCATTAATTGTCAACTTGGGTTTGTGGAGTACTTGGGAGTTACCGTGCACTATATGTGCATACCACAATCTCCTCTTACACTAGTTTGTCTACTTTGAATTTGTAGTTCAATAAAATTAATTACAAACAATGGTATGAAGAGCTACATAGTATTGGAAATGAACTATCCAACTAAAAAAGATTGAAACTATGTTGCAAGGAAAGCAAATCACATGACATGAAAGTACATGCTAAAACTAAATTGATACATTTCTTGAAAGTAAATTCTAAAACTAAGTTCACACTGTGCAAAAAATGTAAATTCTAAGACTACGTTCACACTATGTAGGAAATTAAATTCTAAAACTAATTCACACTTTGTGGGAAAAGTAAATTATAAAACTAATTCAAACTTTATGGGAAAATTGAATCCTAAACTAAATCACACTATGCAAAAAAGTAAATTCTAAAACTAAGTCACACTTGACAGAAAGCTAAATTGCATAACTAAAATCTAAAAGCTATCCTTTCCAAATACAAGTTACTACTTATAATACAAAGAAGTGAATATGGTGATTGCATTAAGCTCAATGTTTGTAAAATAAAAATTCAAATCTCTACCTATGTATTGAAATCAAATAGTAGAAATAAACATCACATATCATAAAAAATGAAAACTAAGCAATGAAGTGAAACTATATCAACATAAAAAAATAAAATCACATTACAATAATTATAAAGCTAAGATCTATATTGAATCAAGATGAAAATATAAATTTACTCCATCATTATTTGGACTAATGCTCTAAGAGTCCTACCATAGAATGGAGAAGGAGCTCTTATTTATATATGTGTTCTCCATAACAAATAATAAATGAGGATCCAAAATATCCTCAATAATTTCCTAAAATTTGGATCTCAAAAACTAATTCAAAACTAGTTCCAATATCTTTGTTAAATACATGCTATTTAGAATACCTTTGAAGTCAAATTTGAATTTAGGGAGAGGATATAATAAAATAGTCAAAACTCATCTCAAATGTCTCCTAATAACTTTTGAATTCTTAGATCCATCATATATTTCATATAGATTTTCAAATATTTGTGGATAAGCCAAATATGTACTCATACCCACCTCTATTTACCCACTTTAATTTAACATCATGATTTGATACACATAAGAATAATAGAAATAATGGATTTATAAAAATCATTACTCCTAATGAATATCTTTCTCTGAAGTTGGTGGTTGAAGGTAAATTTGAATTATTGACTTTATCTAGCTTATGTAGGAGTTTTCGTGGCTTCCTGTATAGTTTCCACAACTTCCTGTAGAGTTTCTATAGCTTTTTGTAGAGTTTTGCAGCTTCCTGTATAGTTTCTGCAGCTGCCTATATATTTTTTTGTACCTGCTATGAAACTCCCTCAAATATCTTGTAGTTGCTTCCAACAGATGATTTAATATTGAAAGCAAATACATAGTACATTAATTCCCCCTATGTTATTAAAAAATAAAATGAAATACTAAGACGTGTAATGGGAAAATAACTTGAGCATAAAATCTCGTATATGAGCATAAGAAGGGATTAGTGCATGAATATAGATAAGCAAAAGGGATTATAGATAAGGTGAAATGATGATAAAAATATGCTAAATCTAAGGTCTGTCAATTATACTAGAAACCCAATAGGAAAACCAATATTTTATGGGTTTTTTTTTTTATTTCTAAGAATATAAATACAATGGAGTGAGCTATACATTGTGACCGTGCATTATTACCCACTTATAAATACAAAAATAGCAGATGTAAATGTCTTACAGACACCTTTGTTGTTTGTGGACAGGATCCTTGACTCCTTCATCCACCATTCTTCAAGCAGGTTAACATATTCATGTTGTCATTGCTTCTATTGTCCTCTGCCTTCTTTCCTCCTCTCTTTCTACCCAAGAATGAATGTCGTCCTCTACTCCATCCTTCATTTTTTATTGGATGACCTTGAAAGGAAAACCATCACAATGGTTCATTTCATCTTCCAATAATAAATTGGACTTTTCTCACTTTGTCAAACAATTAATGTTTTAACAAATAATTACAAGAGAGGCTATTTATTTATTGGGGATCCAATTCGGATCAAAACAAGAAAATAGTTCCTTTCAAAAATTACTAGTGATAATTGGATCTCTATCACTTACAATAAACTTGGGTGTTCCATGTAGCTTATGAATTATTTCCATGAATGACCCAACTACTGTAATTGATTTAAAATATGATAAAGATATCATAAATGGGCATACTTTGTGAGTCGATCCACCAATACCATAATGAAAAATCTTTCCTTCTAAATTTGGTAGATCCATGATAAATTCCATTGAGACCTCTTCCCAAAGATAACTTGGTATGGCTAATGGATTTAAAAGTCATGGTGTCTTGATTCACTCTCCTTTGTTTTGTTGACAAACCAAACATTCTGCAACAAAAACTTGGACATATGTTTTAAGACCTTCTCAAAAGAAAACCTTCTTGATCCTCTGGTACATTTTCAAGAACCCTAAATGTCCTTCTATTGGAGAAGTGTGCAATTTAAAAAGGATCTTCCATCCGAGTTGAATTTTTTTACATAAATATAGGCTATATTGGTACCATAGTGAATCATTATTCCACAAAAATATATATACTGAATGGGGTCCTCTTCCAGGTGTTGAATAATCTTGCATGCCATTTGATCTTATTTCCTTTCCATACTTTATTCTTCTATCCAATCATATTGCGTAATGGAAATAACACAAAGTAAGCCATCAATGCCATATTCTTTTCTTGAAAGTGCATTAGCCACCACATTCTATTTTCTTTTTTTGCAGATAATTTCTATGTCATAATCTAACATATTTCTAACCCATTTTTGTTTCTCTTATGATGATAACTGTTGTTGCAGGAAGTACTTGAGGATATCATGATCTATTCTTACCTTGAAGTGTCTTCCTATTAGGTAAGTGTGCCATTTCTTAGTTGCATGTAGTATGGCCAAAATTTACTTTTCATAAATTGGTTTGAGTAAGATTTTTACTTTAAGTTGGAAACTTTCAAAGGCAAGGGTCCTTTCTTCTTGCATTGAAATTACACTAATTCCATTCACCGAGCCATCACATTCCACAATAAAGGTTTTTTTGAATCCCGATGTGACTAATATATGATTTGTACACAACCATTTTAAGGTTTTCAAAAGCTTTAGTTGCTTCTTGAGTGCAAGAGAATCCCTCTTTTAAAAAAAAAATTGTTACAGGTGTTGCTATTTGACCGTAATTATTGATGAACTTGCAATAGTGTCCTGTCATTTCAAAGAACATATAATATTATTCAATGTCCTAGGAATTGGCCATTCCATGATTGCCTTAGTTTTGTGAGATACAAAATGACCCAAATATTCCACTTCCTAAACCCCAAAGGCGTAGTTAGAAGGCTTGTCATATAGTGTTAAGATTTCATAAGCCAGACTAGATATCATTAGTGTTCAATTCAAATTCATAGCAGTACCATATGCAGAATCACTAAAAGAAACAAAATCACAAGATAGACACAGTATTTATCCTGGGAAACCCTCAAGGGGAAGAAAACCCATCCAAAACTTCCTCTGTATAATATGTATAAGATATAACCCCGAAAATAGGTATTCTCCTCCTTGTTGTTCTCTCTCTATCTCTCTCCTCTGCGCTACTCAAGTGAGTGAGTCTATGTTCAAATAAAAATCACAACCCTCCTATTTATACACATTGAGCCAACTGACTTTTACCCTAAACAAGTTGGCCCTAATAAACTGTCTGGTTTGACTTCACCTAATTAGAAGACTCGAAACAATATATTATATTATTCATTAGGGTACTAATGACCCGACTTACAATGGAGGCTTTACCTCATGACTGTATAATGAATAAATACAATAGAAACACCCCTCTGGAGGAATAATAACATCTCCCTTAGGTCACATCAGTAAAACACGTTTAGAATATCCTTTGAAGTTACAATATTTCAACACTTCCCCTTAACGAGAAGGTTATTATACTAACAACATCATCATAGATTATAGGAGAATAGAGAGAGAAGATCTTTAGAGGTATCAAGGTAATACATCTATACATCATAGGAAGTTTTCAGAATCAGTAACTGGAACAATTACTCTTCAAGGTATTCATATTCTACATCACACGATCACTTGATCCTTTTTTAGTAACACTTCGATCTTCTGATTCTTTGTAGTAGCACTTCGATATTCTCATCCTTTGGAACATTAGTTCAAACTTAGATCCTTTGCAGCAGTACTTTGATCTTCGATCCTTTACAACAGAAATTTGATCTTCGATCCTTTGCAACACTTTCGATCTTCTTGATCCTTTGTAGAATCACTTCGATCTTCGATCCTTTGTAGTAGCAACACTTCGATCATTTATATCCTTTTCAGTAGTACTTCGATCTTCTTGATACTTTGCAATCACACTTCAATCTACTTAATCCTTTTCCTCCATGCTACCTACAATACACATGATCTCTTTGCGGGATGATCAATCCCTATCACTTTAGAACATAATTCCAAGGACAATGCAATCCTCCATCAGCATGACCCATAAAATTGATCAGCTGTATTGTCTACAACTGAATGTAGATCTCGACCGCACCTAGATGCAGTCCTAATCATCCATGAGGACTCATGATAGACCATCCATACCACTGAGGTTAGGAACACTCCCAAGTGAGTGTTATACTATGGTATCTACACTCATGTGTATGCATACTCTTCCAAGCAAGAGTATTGTCTACAGAGAAGATCTTGACCACATACAAAATGTCAGCCCTCATTGTAGAGCATCCATACCACTGAGGTTAGGAACAATCACAAGTGAGTTTTATACTACGATGTCTATGAGGAATCATCATAGAGCATCCATACTACTAAGTTTAGGGCCACTCCTAAGTGAGCGTTATTCTATGGCATCTACAAATGTAGGCATACTCTCTATACAAGAGTATTGTCCGCAAAGAAGATCTCGACTGCATACAAAATGTCAGTCCTATCGTAGAGCATCCTTACCATTGAGGTTAGTACCACTCCTGACCGAGTGTTATTCAGTGGTATCCACAAATGAATGTGGGCACTCTCTATGCGAGAGTAACATCTGCAGAGCCATCCTTAGTAAGGACCCCTCTCATGAACATAGTGTTATACCTGGTATCTTCAAGAGAGGATACTATCATCCACAAGTGAATGTCAGACCTTGTCATCATCACTATCATCCATCATCAATGTTGGTCTCATCATTACTCCCCCTTTCTTGGGAAGTTCCATATTATCAACCTGCTCCCCCTTTTTCTGAGGAGGGTTCATGTATTCAACCTGATTTTCCTTTTCAAAGAAGGTCCATATCTGCATCATATATAGTTCCATCACTATTCTTCCTTGGAAGGAAAGTATTTTCAAACTAATGCTGCAATGTACTCTACTTCAGCTGTACTGAGAGAAACACTAGTCTATTTCTTACTAAACTATGAGATCATGGTGGATCCCAGACAATAACAACCACATGAGGTGCTCTTTTTATATGTGGAACTTCCTGCACAATCTGAATTCATATATCTATACAATTTGTAGTCATGATCTCTACCATAGTAAAGTCCCAAGTCTATCGTGCCTTTTAGGTACCTCATCACATTCTTTGCAACTATTAGGTGAACCCGTCCAAGTTTAACTAGATACTGACTCAAGTGTTCACAACAAATCATTTTTCTGGACTTGTGTTCATTAGATACATCAATGACCCAATAATTTGTTTGTACTGAGTCGTGTCCACTAACTCTGATGTCTCATCAGAAAAAAAATTCAGGTTGGTGTCCATGTCTGTGTCCATGGCTTTACAATACAACATATCAAATATTTTCAATATTTATACTGCATACTTTCCCTGATTCAGAAACATTTCTTCTGGGATCTACCACACTTCCATCCCTAGGAAATAATGAATCAATCCAATATCTTTCATCTCGAATTCTTTAGCTAGAGTCTTCTTGTAATATGTGATATGTTTCTCATTTCCACTCTGAAATAGATCATACACATACAATAAAAGTATGAATGGTTCATTATCCATAATCTTCATGTAAAGGTTAGGATCAGCTTTACTCTTGGTAAAGCCCAAGCTTGTCAAGAAGCTGTCTATTCTACCATACCAAGATCTAGGAGCTTGCTTCAGTCCATACAGATCCTTTTTCAACTTGCATACATGAGTCACCTTGTCTTCGACTTCAAATATTTGTGGTTGTTAGATGCAAACCTCTTCCTCAATACACCTTTAAGGAGGGCTGTATTTACATCCATCTACTGTAAGTCCCATTTCATGATGGAAGTAAATGCCATGATAGTTCTGATGGAAGTGTACCTTGATACTGGAGAAAATGTGTTTTCATAATCGATCCCATATTTCTAAGAGAATCCTCTATCCACAAATATTGCTTTGTAATTTTCAATAATTCCATCATCAACATGTTTTATCTTGTAGATCCATTTCAAAGAAACCACACTTTTGTTTTTTGTATTGGGAACTATATCCCAAAAATCATTCTTCATTATTGACTAGTATTCTTTCATAATTGCTTCAAACCATTATTTCTTCTGTGCAACTTCTTCATAGCTTGTGGGTTCTTGATCTACAAGGTCACACATCAAAGCTACATAACTGGAATATGGATTTGATCTTTTGATGGCTCTTATGGAGCCTTCTGGAGCTCCATATCTTTCTACTTCTTGTATGATTTCTCTTACCCAAGCAGGTTTTCTCTTTCGAGAGATATCCATAGTAGGGGGTTCTTGAGGTTCTAGCATGTCATGATCTTTAGATGCTACTATTTCAGGAGAGGTTTCAGCTTCTATAATTATGGGAGGTACATCCTCTTCATGCACTTCTTCAAGCTGGCACCTTCTAGATTTCTTAAGAGCTGTATCTTCATCAAATGCTACATCCCTACTAATATCAATACGATGGAATCCTGAGATGTATATCCTGAAGGATTTGGAGACTTCACAATATCAAACAAATATTCCCTTCTTCTCAGAAGAATCCAATTTGGTTCTCTTCTCTTTCGTAATATGTACATATACTGGGAAACAAAATATCTTGAGATGTCTCACTTCATGTTTCTTTCCTATATACATCTCTTCAGGAGTCTTGAATCCAAGAGCACTGTGAGATAATACGAGTCTGCACATATACGGTTGTTCTTTATGCTTCATCCCATAGGTGCATAGGGAGGTTTTGTTCATGAGTCATGGTCTTTACTGCTTCCGTAATGGTTCTATTCTTTCTTTTCACAACACCATTTTGTTGGGGATTATAGGGAGTGGTTACTTCCCTCTTGATTCCCAACTCCCTATAGAATGCTTCAAATTCATTTGAAGTGTATTCTCCACCATTATCTAATCTCAATGTCTTGATTCTCTTTTATGAGTGGTTCCGTATCAAGGCCTTGAATTCCTTGAATTTCTCGAACACTTCACTCTTATTCTTCAAGAAGTATATCTAAGTTTTTCTTGAATAGTCATCAATAAATGTGACATAATACTCATATCCACTTAATAATATGGAGGGAATAGGACCACATACATCAGAATGAATTAGTTCCAACGTAACTTTAGACTTTGTTTCACTTTTCAAAAATGGATTCTTGATTTTCTTTCCTCTTGCACATCCTTTGCAAGTTTCCTCACGATCAATCTTCATATCTGGTAACCCTGTTACCACCTTGCTTACATAGGGTAGCATTTTGTAGTTGATGTGAGAAATCCTCCTATGCCACAGTTCACTTGAGTTGGTAGTCTCATGTACAAGGGATATCTCTGGATGTCCTTTGAGCTTGTACAATCCTTATTCTTCTTCTGCAATGACCACAACATCTTCAAGTGTCTTTCCTTTGGACCACATAAGTACTTATCCATCTATAAAAGAAACTCTATATCCTTTCTTATATAGAGAAGAGATGGAAAGTAAGTTCTTTTTCAAACCTGGTACATACAACACTTCCTTCATCTTCATGGAAGTCCTAGAGTCAAGCTTGTAGCTTGATTCACCAATACCTTTGATGGGGTATTGATTGTCATCTCCCAATGATAATTTCTGAGGAGAGTTCTTTTCTTCAAGTCTTGACAGAGTTTTCTTATTCTATGTCATGTGATTTGAATAACCACTATAAATAAGCCATGTATCTTCTCCAGGTGTTACAGATACAGAGAGTGGATAGAATAACACATATTCTTATACATCTTCATCTCTAGTTTTCTTTCGAGGTCTTTCTTCTTCTTCATCCTCATCTTCAGCTAGATGAGCACAATATATTTTGTTGTTCTTCTTCTTTGGTGATGGACATTCTCTAGAAAGGTTTCCTATATTATGACAATAGTATTGATACTTTGAGTAATCCTTCTTATTCTTCTAAAACTTATTATTTGAAGGATCATGATTACTCTTCTTGAATTTTGATTGTTTTCTTCCTTTAGTATAGGTGGCTAGATCCTGATCATCTTCTCTGAGTAGAGATTCTCTATTGGCTACTCTAGCTTCTTATTGTATGCAATAATCCCATACTAAGTCAAACTTCATACTTTCTTTTCTGGAACACAGAGTCTAAATGAATGAGTTCGAAGGTCTAGTGAGACCATTGAGAGCAGTCATAACTAGTTCATCCTCATAAAGGGTGTCTCCAATAGCACTTAGTTTTTCTCTGAATTGGGATACCCTTGTGAAGTAATCTTGAATTTATTCTCCTTTGCTCAACTTGGTGCCCTTCAGTTGAGCTCTTAGATTCATATTTTTGTTGATGTTCCTTCCCTCACACAATTTGGAAAGTGCATCGTACATCTTCTTAGGTGTCTTCTTAGATTACACTTGAGGGATCAAGTGATATTTGATAGAATCAACAATGATCCTCATTTCCTTGATTAGGTATTGTTAATGTTTCTCCTTAGCTTCAACTTTGGTTGGTTTTGTAAATTCATCCTTGATGTACTTCTTAAGGCCATTCTCTTTTAGGATGATACCAATCTTATACTTCCAAGCTAGAAAGTTTTCTATGCCTTCCAAATTTTCCTCAAGCTTAGTGCTTGGGGGCATCCTATCAAGTAGGTCACTAAAAAATGAAATTTATCAAAGTAGGAATATGAACTTACTAGTAGATGTGCTTGATTGAGGTGAGTTGGTTGGTCCAATTGATTTCTGGAGATCGAAAATATTCACCCTTCAAATCCTACTTGCGAGGTTGCAAATCTATAGAATTTTTGGTTCTAGTTTTCTGTAGTTTTTTGGTTCAATACCAAACTAGGGCTTGGATTTCCCAGAGATTCAACCACCCAAATATTCAATCCTAGGCTCTATAGATTCTATTTAGGGAGGAACAAATTTCTATGCAAGAAGATATTCCAAACTCCAAATTTTGCAGAAACCCTAATTTCTTTCGAAGAGGGAGGAGAGATAGTTTCACCTTGTCAAAGATGTCATATTCATGTTATCTTTGATACCATATTAATATTTCATATTCTAGACTATATATCATTAGTGTTCAATTCAAATTCATAGCAGTAGCATAGGCATAGTCAATGAAAGAAAGACAATCACAATAGACACAATATTTATCCTAGGAAACCCTCAAGGGGAAGAAAACCCAACAAAAATTCCTCTGTATAATATGTATAAGATATAATACCAAAAATAGGTATTCTACTTGTCGTTCTCTCTCTCTCTCTCTCTCTCTCTCTCTCTCTCCCCCTCTCCTATGTGCTACTCAAGTGAGTGAGTCTCTGTTCAAATAAGAATCACAACCCTCCTATTTATACACATTGAGCCAACTGACTTTTACCCTAAACAAGTCAGCCCCACTGATCTGTCTGGTCCAAATTCACCTAGAAAGACTCAAAACAGTATATTATATTATACATTAGGGTACTAATGACTCAAATTATAATGGAGGCCTTACCTCATGACTCTATGATGACCAAATAAAATAGTAACACCCCGCCGAAGGAATAATAACATCTCCCTTGGGTTACATAAGTAAAATACATTTATAATATCCTTTGAAGTTACAATATTTCAACATATAGTTGATTCTCCTCCCATAGATTTAATACCCTATCAACATGTTGTACATGCTCTTCCCAAGATTTGTTTGATATAGATAAGTATATCATACAAAAATACTAACACAATTTTGTTGTGGAATGGTTTAAATATAGAATTCATCAAGATTTGGAATGTGGAAGGTGCATTGGTAAGGCCAAATGGCATCACCAAAAATTCAAATTGACCTTGATGTGTTCCAAAGGTTTTTTTTCGAATGTCTTCTTTCCTCATTATGTTATGACAATATCCAAAATGAATATCCAATTTGGTAAATAATTTTTTTCCTAGAAATTCATTTAATAATTCATTAATGATAGGAATATGAAACTTATCTTTAATGGTCATCTTATTAATATCTCTATAATATGGATACATATGCCATGGACGTTCCTTTTCATGAACCATCATGACTGGTGCAGAGAAATAAATTTGGCTAGGTTGAATTTTCCTGCATCTAACATTTATTGAACCAACTCTTCAATGTCACTTTTTTGTACATATGGGTACCCATAGGGTATAATGTTAGGGGGTGCACTTCCTAGTAGCAACTGAATAACACGGTCATGGATCTTGATAGGTGAAATAATATTTATGGATCTCTCCAATTACCTTAAAATTATTGTAAATAAATTGTTGTATATCCACTAGAATAGAGGGAATCGATGCTTGAACATCTAATGAGCACAATTATGCAATTACTCCATTGTGTTGGTTTTTCAATAATTCCATCATGTTTTTAGAGCTTAGCACTTTAGAGAGTTTCCATGGAATACCAATGAGTTCATTTTATTTTCCTTCCGAAGAGAACTCATGAATTGTTCTTGGAAATTAAGATCCATTGCTCACAATTATTGTATCCATTGAATTCCTAATACAACATCAACACCAACCATTTGGATTGCAAACATTGGGCTATCCAATGAAGACTCACCCATAGTAAGCTTAATACTATGGCACTTCCTTGAACAACTTATGGTACCTCCATATATGACCATCACTTGATATTATAGTGTGGGATATAGCACTACCAACAGCGCAAGACGTAGAAGATGTCATCAAAGAATTTGATGACGAGTGGAAAAAAGCATTGGAAGATGCCACAGCACTACCAATAGGTACCGCATAGACAGATCCAGTGGACAAAGGAAAAGACAAAGAGGGGCCCCAGATGAAAGATACAACAGAAGGGCCACCATCGGCACAAAAGAGGAAAGATCCACAAGAAGTGCAACCAGAGGCACAGAGGATGAAGAATGGAGAAGAAGAGACACCAGAGGCATAGAAGAGGAAAAAATCGAAGGCCACAAAGCCAGCCTTAGAGACCGCACTGACTGATGATGACTATGAGCAAATCGCAACACGAATCAAGAAGGAAATGAGTGATACATTTCAGGTGATCCAGACATCGCAAAACAAGCTGCAGAGTGCGATAGATAAGCATCTTCTTGAGTTAAAAGCAATCACTGAGAAGAATGCCATGATACAGGTTCCACCAGTAAAGGCGACAGCAGGAGAAAGTTCAACACAATCAATTTCCCGTGAGGAAATCTTGGCAAAAGATCACATCAATACAGTGTTGATACCACCTGGGAGCATCTGATTCCCTACGGAAATGATGGATGTGCAGATACAGATTAGACAACCTGTCGAGGTTAACCTCGCAGAGTTCCCCATTGATCAATTACAAATGATCCAGCAGCAGCTAAGCGCAGAGCTTAGGGATAGGGAGATTGCGACTTATAAACAAAACACCCAGCTGAGACAAAAGAATGCAAAACTCACCGCAAGCTTTCAGACAAAGGAGAAGGATTTAAGAACATATGAAGAAAGAGAACAGGACCTCAGTTAGGCCCTACAGAGAATCACACTGGAGTTACCCAGTGTAACATTGAGTTTGCCTTACCTCTCATGCAGAAGGTAAGAAGAGTTGCAGACAGAGCAAAGGCTTTGGAAGAGACAGTGACTAAAATGGAAGAAGACCACAAAGTGCAGATTGCTAAGCTTGAGGCTCGAGCACCAGGCACACCCCAGGCAAACAAGGAAGCAAGGGCAGAGGCATTTAGACTCACGGTTACACAGATGAAGAGCCACATAGATGATGCAGAGTCATTACTAGCCGATGCGACGAATACATGGTCGGAGCTAGATGAGCTCCCAGAAAGAATGGCATTGCAGCAGAACATCCAAAACATAGAGAAGGCCATGACAACAATGAGGGAAGAAGTCAAGAGCTTAGAAGCTCTTGCAAATATGAGGAAGACGACGGAGATGAACCGCTTGCAACAGGAAGCGTAGTGCTTAAGAGAAAAAGAGATACGATTCAATAACCTGCTTCAACCATATCAGGAACATATTGCAGAGCTAATCGATGCGGTTGAGCAGAAGGTCAAGGAGTTCACTACAAGAAGAAGTGATACTGAAGTTACAGAAGACTCAAGTATCAGTCAAGCTATGCTTGAAACGGCACAAGAGTGTGTCGAAGCTATGGAGAAAGAAGTCGCAGGACTTCGACGGATATTTACAAGGACTTCACAGGAAGCCAAGGAGAATCTACAACAAGAGAAACTAGCTGTTAGTGGCTCAGGGGCGAGCCACAAGTAAGTGTTAGGGGACTGTTGGAGTAGGATCCCGTAGCTATAGGAAAAGCTGCTGTTTTGGAACGATTAAGTCAAAGGTAACAGTACTTGAGCGGCCAAGAGGAGAAATCTCAACCAATTCACTTAAGGTAGTGGCGTAGACAGGAGGGCTCAACTACCCTCATAAAGGAAAAGGAGCAACGAGGCCGAGGTATTGAAGACAAAGGACAAAAAAGGAAGCGACACCAGTACCCATGGTCAGCGCCGGGAAGCGTGGAAGACTGCAGGAAGCTGTGGTGTGACGGAAAGTGGTAGTTCGAGTACAGATAGACTGACTGTCACAGTTAGGGTTTTTGGGTTACTGTTGGGAGAGGCCCACAGTGTTGTAATGGCGAGACCTTCGGGCCGCCTATAAAGGGATGTATTTTGTATTGTAAAAGGTTAGCTAATTAGTCAGTTAGCTCATTAGCTATTCAGATAGTCGATGATCTGTTAGCTCATAGATATTTATATTATAGAAGAGCCAAGCTCTGGTTCTGTTATTCAGTTTGTAGTATCTTACTGTAACCAGTAGCTAACTCCTAGAGTATGTGTGTAACAATCCACAGGGATTGAGAGAGAGAGAGGAAGAGTATATTGTAAGAGAAGCAATATAAGAAGAGAAGAGATCTAATAGAGAAGGGCTCCTGGCGGTGTGCGCAAAGTTACCCAGAAGATCTCAGCTGCATATGAGGTTGCAACGGAACTGTGTTTACTCTCCCAAGTTATAATATATAAACCAGTTCCCGTGGACGTAGCTTCTACCCTGGAAGTGAACCACGTAAAATCAGTGTGTTATATGATTATTTCATGTGATTGTGCTTTACTTAGTTTCTATCTATTATCTATTACATGAATGCCATATATCAGTTAGTAAATGTCTGTATGTTCTCATTCAGTTACAGCATTATAGAAAGTTAAAGGCGAGTTTAAATGTAACAAGTGTCTGCCTATGAGTCCATCAATGCTTGTTTCACACAGTAATAGTCACTCTGTTAAGTGCTTCCCGTATACTTATTCAGTAAGTTAATTATAGCGATGTGAGTGTGTTGAACCGTGAAGTTCGTGTAAGGTTGTTTAACACCCTGTTGGAGGTTAGCCGAGTCATTCCTCCCAGTGAGAATCCCTTTGGACCTTGAGAGTCACTTTGGGCTGTACTATAGGAGATATCACATTGATAGAAGGCGATATCGCACCGACAGAGGAGCTGTGGTGCGAGATATCGCAGATAGTGAAAAACACGGAAGGGAGAGTTTGTGCATCATCCTAGTCATTACAATGCGATAGGATTCCTCCCCCTATCAGAGTCCGCGAGTAAGAGAGAACTGTGACTCGTAGAAAGATCTCACTGGCTAAGAAGAGCCACGAGACACTAGGATGCTTCAGAACCTGGTTAAGGACACTTGAGTCTTTAGCCAACCCATCTAAGATTACTTCGGGTGATACTTCAGGCTTCTCTGCGGTCTGTTGCTGAAAGGGCTAGTGAGTTAGGGGTGTTGTTGGTACATTATAAGTAAACCCGAGTCTGCCCATAGTAACCAACATACATGTATATGGACGAGGCGGGCATCCCCATGCTCGTGATGATGTCAAAATAATAATTTGATCTATGCTCTAAAATACAAGAGACGATCATATATAACTGATGTTACAATAATGGTTGCCTCCATGTGAGGCTGAATACAATACTAATCTAGTACGTTGGACCCATGGCATTCTCATGGAATGCTATATCTTCATGACTGACGGTCTACTGGATCTGGTTCATAGCTATGTGGACTCACTAATTAAGAGTTAGAGTCTCTGTGGTACAAGTGTGCTGCATCAATCATAAAGGTATATCGAAGCACTGCTGGGGCTTCATATCACTGTCTCCAATGCAACCCGGAAATCACAAGGGACATAACCTATTTAGGTCCCTCGAATGGACTCACCAATGTGCTAGAGTCAGGTGACATCCGGGGTCTTCGACCAAGTACTGTGTGGAACAAACCCTGCATGAATGTCAATGATGTGATGATGGAGTTGAAGTTGAGCATGTGAGAAAAAACCATCTCGAGAGGCATTAAGGACTCCTCTCAAGTGGTCCAAGGAACTCATCAATGATGTCAATGAAACCAAGGTACAGGGACCTTTGGGTATATCCTTTGGAATATGTGTGTTGGCATCGACAGAGGGAGACCTGCCCCTAGCCAAGGTAATGATGTTTCCTTGACTAGGGGCGTGAGGGAGAAAACTGAAAGGTGTGAAGCAATCTGCGGACTGACTCATTGAATTGGGGGGGGAGGGGAGGGAAGGGAAAGAACTGAATAGGGGAAGGGGGGAGTGGGAGACTCAAAATTCCTTTGTTCGGAGTATGACAGCAGGGCGGACCAGGCAGCAAATGAAACTGACTTAAGGGAATGGGATCATAGCTATAATACCGGGAATGTCGCTGCAGATGGGAAATACTTGGAGGAGGCAGACACTTTTGATACTGATGGGATCCAAGGAAGACACATTGCAGAGTACTCTGAACAAAGGCGACCCAATGTGGGGATGCTGCCAAATTGTTTTCTGTGGGGTGGTGTCTAGGGACACCATTATGGTACGATCTCATGGATTTTTGGTGAGCCCGAGAAGGTAAATGCTCAATGGTGCTTTCAATTTTAGAGATTCTGAAAGCACGGAGAAGACTCCAGTGGGGGATATTTTTTGTTGGTAGTCTCCTATGCCCGAAAAAGGATAAAAGTATACATAGGAGAGCTCGCCCATCCTGGAGGGGATGAGAGACTTCTTTACCATTGGTATTCCAATCAGGCCAGAAAAGGTTAAACCTATACTGGCTGGATGGTCATTCAAATACTTTTACAAGCATGAACGAAACCAAGTTTGCTTGGAAATATTTTGTTGTTGAGACGACTGGAAAAGAGCTTAATGACAACTGGTGGTGGGATTTTTCGTAAAGTGCGGCCCCTCTACCCAAGAAAGCATAAAAGTATGCAGAGGGGAACGGTGTTGGCTTGAGTGTGCAATGAGGTCCTTTTCATGAAATGGTCTACATGGTATGCAAAAGGAGATAAACGAGATGATGTAGACACCCTTTCCTAGCGAGAAGAAAAGGAAGCAGCTACGCTCGACAATCTTTTCATTGTTTTAAGGAGTCAGAAAAGAGCTTAAACAAAACTCCAATGTGGTAAACCGATGGTGGCACATGCGGTGGCCCATGTCGAAATGGTGGACAGAGGTCCAAAGGTCATCCACACAATATGGATAGAGCAGAAGGCTCTCAAATATACTAATACATGTGTGGGATAGATCGCGGTAGAGGCACACAAACTAAGGTGGCTCTCGAATAGAGGTCAGAAGAGTGTGTGTGTGTGTTGTGGTGGATGAAATTGACCACATGCATTGTGAGTACAAGTCTGGATGCAATTATATGCCAAATATGTGTAAGAAAAATAAATTTTTTTGTGGACGATGGTCCAGATGTTCGCGTCAGGTGCAATGAATGGAAAAGACAACTATGTGTTAAAAATGAAAAATAAAAGATAAAATTACAGTCCTTAATGGGTGGCAGCCTAAAAAATCGCATGAGTAGCGGTCAAGAAGTGTGATACAAGTACAAGTCTGTAGACACTTGCATCGTCATGTCATGGATTCATAAATTGAGGTGACTTGTGGGAAATGGTCCCGAAATTAATTTATTAAACATGAGACGATGGTTTCATCAGGAAATGGAAATTTGAGCCCGAAGGTGTGAGAGGTGTCTCGAACCAGTTCTGGATGACTTTGGATTAGTAGCTGATGGTGCTGCCCCTGATTTGTGCTGAAAAACATTAAAAAACAAGAAAAGAAAATGAAGTGACTCATTGGTGATGTTAAGCATAAAATCTATTAAGGCAGAGCCCATTGCAGAGGTTCTCCAAGAGTTGTCCATCAGAGTCAATAAGGGTGTATGCCCCTTGGCCGAGACAAAGGTCATTGGCAAGGTGGGATGACAGAATCTGGTGTTTTATGGGAAGAACCAATTCCACACTATGGTTTAAATGGAATGGGGTAAAATCGAAGGCGGTCTTACAGATCTCTCCATCATCACGTAAGTGGTGCTGGGATAGATCAGGTGGATCTTCCATAGTCGATGAGATGGAAGGGTAACTGGTGCTAGCGATCATGTAAATGGTACTGGTTGTGGTTTTGGTGGCCTTTCCCCCAGTCTCCATTGGAGGAAGAGGGGCAGGCTTGGAGACAAGAGGAGTCTTTGATGGGCCTGGAGGTAGGTGCAACATCATCTCAATTGGCTAAACATGAGTCAACACATCTTGGGGACTCAGAGGTATGGTAGGTGGTTCAAGGTACCACATAGGATCTCCCAGTGTGAAATTCTGTAGATTGCGGGTTGCTAAGACATACTTACTCATGATATCGGATGGTAGGAAAAGGAAAGGGAAAAGGAAAAGGAAAAGGATCGTGTTGAGTGGGAATGAACCCCAATTTTTCCTTGGTAACTGAGGTTGAGGTTGCAACTGAGGTTGAGGCTGTGGTTGGGGAAATAATGGAATAGATAGGTCTGATGGACCATTGGTGGTGGTGGAGACAAGCGGGTCAGTTGAACTGGACATCATGTAAATGGACATGGTGTCTGAAGAAGGCGGTGGGGGGTGGACTTCTTCGATCAAGGTGATTTTAGACTCAAGGGAATGTTGACGGAGGTCAGCTAGTGCCATTCAAAATTCAGGAAAGTCTTGGCAATGGTGAGAATAATGGCCATATAAGCCGCAAAGGGTGCAAGAATGGTTTGTTTTCAATGCCTTGTTCCTGAATACTGGCACAGTTGGGAGTTCAACCATGGGGATGTTTTCGTTTGTATCCATGGCATCTAAATGTGCATGGATCACTGGGATTTCAGGGTAGTTCTGAGTTGGATGTCCCTATTGTTCACAGATGGCACAATGTGGGACTTGTTGTGGCTTTGCGGTGGTTTTGGTATTCTTTCCCCTGGCTCTTTTGGGTTGGGGCAGTGCTGGTGCAGGTGCAGCATTTGTCTTGTGTGGACTTGACCATGATGGGTTGCACCGGGGTTAAAACAACCTGGGGCATTGCTGGTTGAGCTGGTGGATCGAGATACCACACTGGGATTCCCAATGTAAAGTTGGGTAGGCTTAATGTGGCAATTATCGGTTTGCTCATGACACCAGGTGGGGGGAAGAGGAAGGGAATCGTATGGATTGGGGATGAGCCCAAATAAATCCCTAACGGTTGCATGTGGGGATGCGGTTGTGGTTTCGGCTGCACGTAATGTTGCTGTTACGAGTGATGTTGCGGTTGTTGTTGGTATTGCAATTACGGACGATGTTGTGGTTGTGTTTAGGGCTGCAGTTGCGGTTGCTGTTTGGGTGCAACAGTTCTTGATGAGGCCATGCACAAATTCATAGTTTGCTTTTGTGCTAGTGGTGGTGACACCAATGGGAAAGGATCCATCATGGTGGGATCGGTAAACAAACCAAGGTCCACATTCAATGGTGGCGAGGCTGGTATGTTTTCAACCATAGTGTTGGTTGCAGGGATGACATTAGCGTGTGTGGTCGCCACTTGCGGCTCAATGGTGGTGATGGCAGGGATAACGTTGGTAGGCACTGTTAACCCTTGCGGATCATGATAAGTGAGCTGGTCAACCATCATAATCTTCCCTTCATGGGGGAACATCATGAGATGGAAGACAGTTGACGCGACGGCTCGCATGGCATACATGTATCTCTTCCTGAGGAGGAAGTTGTAGTCTAGTTGAGCATTAATGACTTTGATGTCAATCAGGACTGTCTTCCCGGCTAACGTGATGGGGACATGAGGGAGGATTCCTTGGGCCTTAGTGGGATGCCCATTATAAGCCTGTAGAGTCATGGAGGACGGTTGCAGAATTGGTGATCCAAGATTTTTCCAAACCAAGGTAGACATGATGCACATGGATGCCCCCTCATCCACTATACAATGGTGCACAAAAAAATTTTGGATGGACACCAGGATTTGAAAGGCGATAGTGGAGGGCATACGCGGTTCCCTGTTCTCCGTGTCAAAGGTGATCAGTTTGGAGTCAGAGGGGTCTACTGCTTCTAGAGTGGCTAGTAAGGCTTTTCGCTTTATTGGGCATGTTTTAAGTACCTCAAGAGCGGACATGGCGGTTGGCGTTTGGGCCAAATCATCCACAATGCTATAGCTAACTACAGCTCTAGTTGTGGCATTATTGGAAACTCTGCGTATGCGGGGGCACAGGAATGGGGGTAACTGAAGCGGTAGGTTGACTGTCTTAGACGTGGATGCTGCTGATGAGTCAACAGGTTCGATAGTGGTACCGTACTGATTCATTCTGGTTTGCAAGTTGACCTCTTAAGTCATCATGGTTAGCAGGTGATGAACACCTATTTCAGCCATGGGGGGTGCCCCCAGAGCGTTGGGATGGGTTTGGGGAGGGGGTGCAGTTTCCACCAATCCTTGGACTGGCAGTGGGTTTTGAAGCACCATGGGGGGAGGTCCTTATGGTGCCTAGTTGGGTTGGGCTTGATTGGCAGCATTGGCAGCCTGTTAGGCCTCGTTTTGAATGGCCTGCTTAGTGCGAGCCACGAGGGGACACTCAAACGTGTAATGCCCATAGACATCACAGAGTGTACATGGTTGGTTTGTGTGCAATGGGGGGTTGCGTCTTGGTGGATTTTGTCATGGGGGGTTTTGGGCTGGCTGGTTTGCAGCAACATTGTTGGGAGGGTTCGGTTGTTGACCATCTCCCTACAGTTGGTTATTGCCTTTTTTGCGGGGCTGATTGTTTCTAGCTTGCTCTTGTTGATTGTTGGGGGCAGGATGGTTGGGACAGTTTTGTTGTGCGAACACTTGTCCCAATGGAGTGGGTGGAGTGGGGGTGGGGGCTTGCACAAGTTGTACTGGCAGTGCATAGTAGATTTGTGGGCGTGGTGGTGCCACAAATGTGGGAATTTTCCCCACATACTGTTGTCTTGGCCAAGTTATGGCCTGAGCCTGCTACGGTGGTGCAGGTTATGCATAAGAAGTTATTGCTCCAGATTGGGACATCATTCTAGCATAGTCCGGGGCTTGGTTCTGGTAAGCAACACTAGCAGTGTTTATTGGTTGTGGTGTAACGACAGGTGGTGTCGGTCGAGGATGTGGTTGTTGGAAGACCGACCCTATGATGCCGTCCATAGTGTGGGATGCCCCCGATGCGTCATGGTAGGAGGTACTTGGATGGGGAGCATCTGGAATGATGGTATATAGGTATCCAAACTAGGCATAGATGAGGTCAAATTGTTGGGCCTTCAGTATGGCCTCTTCTTTAGATTGGGGAAATTCACATGCAACGTCCTTTGCGATGGGTGGGAGCAAAGTCTTAAGGAACCTGTTATCTCCTAAAATAACCAGTCGGTTTTTCACTATTTTAGGTGATAGGTTTGAGTCCAAAAAATTATTTTTAAATTTTTTAGAGTCAATAAGGAGGTCCTCGTTCTCAATACTAAGTCAAAAATCTAATTTATTTGAGTCTTGGTTTCAAATGTTGGGAAAGACAGGTTGTGGTAGCTAACTCTGTTTTGTAGAGGCCACATTAGCTGCCAAAAGAGCTCAGTTTCGGCAATTGGAAGGATTAAGCTAAGTTCAAGGCCAAATTAGCTGCCACAAGAGCCCAGTCTCGGCAGCTGGAAAGATTAAGCTAAGTTTATGTTAGCTACCAAAAAACGATCTTATTAAAAAATTAAAAAAGGAGAGCACGTGTCCGTACTTGACTTCACATCAAGCGAGCCTGTATGTTTTGCCGCCAAAGAGAAGATTAGAACTCATCTCATATGACCATCATGAAGTTTAATGTCGGTATACTGCCGAAAGCAAGTCATGAAGCACCATATCATTAACTACGCAGGATTACGCAGGGGGGGCTCATAATGTAATGCATATCTGAGGATCATTCGAAGCTGATCGATTCATCATTTACACAGGAGCTCATAATGTAAGGCATATCTGAAGATCATTTGAAGCTGATCGATTCATCATTTCACACGAGTTGGGCGATATCATAGGTGATCACCCGCTGGGCTCATTCAAATGGGTATCTTATTTCTCAAGCATTGCGAGCAGACCAGAGGTCCCCGGTTATGTCATCGCGCAGTTGAAGTTCCGGTTCAATCCAGGGGTTTTATTTTATCAAAACAGGGCATCGATCCAGGAGTGTTCTCATCAAGACGATTTTTCAGCGCAGTGTCTCTTTATTGTTTACTACGAAACAAGGGTTCAGCTCATGGCAAAAAAAAATCTGCCACTCAGGACAGAGCTAGATGGGATCTGGTACCTCGAGTCCCACCCACAAGTAGCTGAGTTCTTCAAGACCGCACAGGTGTTTGATTATTGTGAAAATCTCACCAGTTTTAACCAGCCACTCGCTGAAGCATTCGCTCAGAGCTACAATGGGAGAACAATGAAATTTGGCAGAGAAGAGTTTCATGTGGATGAGGCAGCCATAGCCGAGTGTACAGGTCTCCCCAGGACAGGGCAGAGTTGGTTTAAGACCACTAAGGCCTCATATATTGAATTCAGGTCATATCTTCTACCAGCCCATAAGGAAACCATTCAAAGAAGAGATTTTTCCATCACCTTTCTTGAACCTCAATGGAAGACTCTTTTAAAGGCCATTTTCGTTTACATAACCTGTGAAGGCCGATATCACAGGGTGCTGCACTACCATTTCAAGTTATTGAATCATTTCACAGGAAGGGTAAGTATAAATCTGCCATACTTCTTCCATAAGACCCTAACTGAGATGGCAAAGCAAGTCCAGGCTAGACCCAGCAAGATAGCAAGCGGGATCTCTCACTAGGGTCTCATAACATTGATAATCAAAGAGCTGTTGAAGAAGAGAGGTATATACTGGAACTATTTTTTGTTTTGGCATGAGTTTCCCACAGAGCTTGCCAGTGAAGAGGTAGTTGAGCAGGGTAAGGGCGAGAAGAGCAGCACTCCCAAAATCAGCAAGAGAAAGAGGAGAGCCATCTCTCCTCAAGCCCAAACTGAATCCCCTTCCTCATCTAGAAAAAAGAGAAGGGCAAAGACGAAGCTGGTGTTTGAACAAGTTGAAGGAACTCCTCAAGGTAAAAATCCACTAAATCTCCCCTACTCAGGATCTGAATCTGGAGATGAAGGAAATCAAGGAGCAGAGCAGCCCATGGAAGGAGACAAAGGTAAAGACCCTCCCTTAACTGATGTATCAGGTCCCAAACCTTCCACACCAGAGACCAACAAATTCAATAAGCTGCTACAGGAACTTTCCCAGGAAAGACATAATGAGAAGCAGGTCAAGTTGCACAACGCAGAGCTGATTGGAAGGAATATGGCACTGCATGACCGGAGCCAGGAAATCGTTGAAAGACTCAAGAAAACCACCAAGAGAAACGCGATGCTGATAAAAGAAAATGCTAAGCTCTACTGCACTCTCAGGATGCTCAGGTTAAAGTTGAAGGAATTGGAGGGGACAGAGGTACAGCCAGGAGTCACAGAAGCGCAACCATCAGGTCTAGACACATTGGCTGAGGTGGCCACGATCCCTGAGAAGGTAACACCTGTGGGAGCTCAGCAAGAACAGCCTGTGGGAGCTCAACAAGAACAGCCTGTGGAATCTCAGCAAAGGCAGACTAAACGAGTGACTAGAAGGAAGGGAGCAGCTGCAAAGAAGTCTTAGCGACTGATCACAAGCTTTCAGCTTTTGGTAGCTTAGGCGAGCACCACAGAGCTCATTAGCTGCAAAAAGGACTGAATTTTGGCGACTAGCATCGTTTGGGGTTTTAATTTTTGAAACTGTTTTTCAGCTTTTGGGAGCTTAGGCGAGCCCACAGAGCTCATTAGCTGCCAAAAGGACTGGCTTTCGGTAGCTAAGGCACAAAATCAGCATGATGGTTAGCTGCCAAAAGCCTGTTTTTGCAAAAATTCTCTGATTTCGCCCAAGACTCAGTCTTGATTCGCGAAACTGGCAGAAATGAATGGATTATAAATCATATTATCTATATCTCAGAGGTTTGGAGCGAATTTTGGATCAGTGGGCACTTTTGACTAAGTTCAAACCTCATTTCAAGGAGCATCTCTATCAGTCAACTACCACATCATGAAAATCAGATCGATGGTGCGCCCAACTCTGTCCACCGAGCCTTGGAAGGCTGCTTCACTTCACCAACCATCGAGCTATTGAAGGAGATCCCCATATCAGAATCTCCTTCATTTTAGGGATCAATCCCTATGTTTTTGCTTTAAACTATCAGTTATGTTTTAATTGAACTCGACAGATCCATGTTTTTAGGATCTGGAAACTTTTGTAAAGGCTTTAAAAAGTCTAAGAACTCACACTGAAAGGGGTTCGAGCTTGGAGAAACTTGGCCTATGTTTAGTTGCTATTCTAATAAAATCACAGTTTTCTCTTTTTGTTGTTATCAGATTTTGTCATCCACCATTATTCTGCACTCTATTGGATTATTTTAGCTTATGCTCATGATTTGATGGAGGAACTTCTTACTGCTTAGTATAGCCCTGCATTATGTATGTATTTGGTTGTATAAACCCTGCATTTAATGTATCTGGTTGTCTGAGCAATATTCTACATGCCTGTTCTGTTATTTATCATTTGATTTGCAGTTTCTAAGAGCGCTGGCTCATTAAATTATTTGGATTAGCAGTCTTTCCATTGTGCCATTCTAGTATCCCGTCGATCCACTTACTGAAAGTTAATGATTTCTCAAGTTACCAAGCATACTTAGCCATAACCACTAAGTAGTTTCTTGGAGTGCTAACAAAATGGCGCTGTTGCCGAGGAGCGAGTTGAGAAGCTGATCTTCCTGGGAGACGACATAGATCTACTCTTTGATGATAGACAAGGGGTAGACACATATTGGTTATATATCTTCTATCTGGTGACTCCACAGCATCATTCTGGCTCCAAAGAGGGCCAGTACCAGAGCAAATCCCCAAGGACCCCTGGTGTCTCCAGTATCAACTCCAGATCGAATCTTGAGGGAGGCAAAGAAGACCAAAGGCCAAGCTGTTCCAGAAGTCACCACTGTAAGTTCAACTACTGTTATTTTTCCTATTGCACCACATACCACAGTCATCATGGCTGGGGGAGGGGGAGCAATTATGACCAGAATGGAACAAATATTGGCCAACAGATATGCTCCGCTGGTACTAGTACTTCCACTGTCTCAAATGCCTGTCAGGGACTACCAAAAGTACATGCCTAAATTCTTTGGGCCAGGCAACTACACAGCAGAAGAGAACCTTGAAGCATTCTATGCTTATGCAGAAAATATCAACATTGAAGCTGAAGACGTGTGGATGAGAATTTTTGTCCAGAGCTTAAATGGAGAGGCCCGAAAATGGTTTAAAACACTGCCAACTGCTTCTATAGGAGATATCACCGCTCTTGATGATGCTTTCTTGAAGTACTAGGGAGACAGAAAAGACTACCTGCATTACATTACTGAGTTTGGCAATACCAAATGAAAAATGGGTGAGTCTGTATCTGATTTCACCAAGAGGTTCACTAAGATGTATGAAAAGATCCTTGAGGTAGTCAAACCTTCCGAAACATCTGCTATGATCACATATTCCGGGGCCTTCGATTACCAATTCTGTTTGCTACTCAGAGAGAGAGATTCTGAAACTCTTGTAGCCATGCAAGAGGCTGCCCTGAAGGTTGAATCAAATCTGTCATCTTCTGAGAAACTGAAGGCAAGTTCCGAGAGGAGAAAAAGGATTGAGGAAGCCCCTTCTTCATCCCATTCGAATCAGAAGGTGGAAAAAGTGGAAAATATGTTAGAATCTCTAACATCTGAGATGGAGAAGATCAAGACCAGCAACAAACCTCCTGACAGAGCGAGGAATCAAAGCCAAAATGATTACCCTAACAGGAATCAAAATCAAGCTGACTATCCCAACAGGAATCAGAGTTGGAGAAGGAACCAGCAATAGGTGCAACTCATGCAGAGAGAAAGAAATCCAGCTGATGATCAAAAAATCAGAGCTCCGTTCCAGAATGCAATGTTCGATGAAGAAGATGAAGAAGAGATTCAAGAACTTGAAGAAGACATTCACTAGGTTGAAGATGAGGACGAAGAGATCTACTTGACCGAGGCTGACTATGAGGGGTCGTTGTTTGATCAGGAACTGAACCAGCTGTATGAAGATCAGGCCATGCTGCAAACTGATGAACCAACTCGATACAACCTGAGATCCAAAAAGAGCGCTGGAAAACAAAGTACTCCAGTCCCTCCGAAAAAGACTGCTGCCCCTGTAAAGAAGCCAACCAAAGAAGTTCAGAAATTATCTCAGTCACAGCCCATGGTAAGAGCAAATCCCTCTGAAGCTGAAAAATTTTCTTCTTCTTTTAATTTGCAAACAGAAATTCAAAAACTGAAAATCCCTGTACCTCTTGTTGAACTCATGAAGAACGAAGCCTTCCAGAAGGACATTTGTAAAAGCCTCGATCACAAGTCTGTCTCTTTTTCCTCTGATACCATAAACTTGGCTGATGATAAACCCAGCATTGTGTTAGGCCCTATGATCGAAGAGCGAGATGAAAGCTGTCCTCCTTTTTATGTCTCTTTGAATATCCATGACAAAACCTTGCACAATTGCCTCCTAGACTCAGGTGCTTCCCACAACCTAATGTCCAAAACAGTCATGCATGGACTAGGATTAGAGATCACCCGCAGTTACCATGATTTGTTCTCCTTTGACTCCAGGAAGGTAAAATGCCTCGGTTTGATAAAAGGTATTGCTGTTTCGCTATCTTCAACCACAATGAAAAACATGGTAATGGACGTAGTAGTTGCTGATATCCCACCCAAGTTTGGGTGTTTACTGTCCAGATCATGGATGAAAAGACTAGGTGGAACCTTGCAAATGGACTTATCTTATGCTACTATCCCAGTCTTTTCCGGAGAGAACAGAAGACTATATCGTGAGTCTCAGCTTTCTTTCATCATCAGTGATGAGAAGAAACCCACTAACCATCCCATTTATTCAGTAGACACGGGAATGGGCTCATGTATCCTGCAGGTGGATGACTCTTTACCGGAATCCCTGCCTTTAAAAAGACCTGTGGTCCAGCCTATCAACAGTGAGAAAGAAAATGGAGTGTGGACAATGTTCTTTGATGGAGCCTGTACCAAAGAATCTGCTGGGGCGGGGGTTGTGTTCATTTCCCCTTCAAAGGAAAAAACACAGCTGTCATTCAAGTTGAATTTCCAAGTGACAAACAATATAGCTGAGTACGAAGCCCTGCTGTTGGGGCTGAATTCAGCCAAAGAAATGTAGATTAAAAAGTTACATGTTTTTGGGGATGCTGATCTGATTGTTCAGCAGGTCAACAAATCTTTTCAAGCAAAGCAGGTGAGGCTCAAAGCCTACAGAGACGAGGTATTCAGACTCATCCCTTATTTTTCTGATTTCAAAATAGCGCATGTGCCAAGATCAATGAATGAAATGGCTGATTCTTTAGCTGTTTCAGCTTGTGCTTTTATTCCACCTCTGCCTCCTAGATTATCCTATGAAATACAAGTAAAATATCGGCCATCATTGCCTGATAATGTAGAGTTTTGGCAAGTATTCAAGGATGATGCAGAGCTAACCAAATTTCTGAATGTGATAGATGAATTTACTGACCTTGAAATTGATGAAGACAATCAGAATGAGCAGGTTTCCCCAGAAAAAACCAAATTTAAAAGCAGAATCGGGGCACATGAAATAGTTCAGCTTTCTTCCAACAGAATCCCGAAAGGGCTGGTACCTTTGGAGAGATTGTTTGACAGCAATGATGTTGCTGTTAAGCTTGGGAATAAAGGGGATGAGTCTGATAGTTGTCCTCTTAACCTGGCAAATGAATCGGATCCGAAATATGTGAATTTGGCTTCCCATCTGACATAGCAGCAGAAGTCTGACTATGCTGGCCTTTTGAAAGAATTTTCCGACATCTTTGCATGGAAGTATTCGGATCTGAAAACTTATGACACAAAGATCATTCAACATAAGATCCCATTGAACAGAGATACTACTCCTTTCCGACAGAAGCTGAGATCATTCAATCCAATGTTGCTGCCCATAATGGAGAAGGAAATAAAAAAATTGCTTGAGGCCAAGATCATTATTCCGTTGAGATATTCAGATTGGATTGCCAATCTTGTCCCCGTGAGAAAGAAGAACGGTGAAATCAGACTCTGTGTCGATTTCAGAAACTTGAATAAGTGTTATCGAAAGGACAATTACCCACTACCCAAAATGGAACATATTTTGCAAAAATTTTCCGGGGCAAGTGTCATGTCCTTCATCGACGGATTCTCGGGGTACAATCAAATTGCTGTCCATCCTGATGACAGAGAAAAGACTGCTTTCACGACTCCATGGGGTACATTCATGTACCAAAAAATGCCTTTTGGTCTCATGAATGCTGGGGCTACTTTCCAACGGGAAATGGATATTGCCTTTGTCGGAGAAATGGGTAAGTTTGTCCTCATTTACCTCGATGACATCTTAGTGTTCTCTCACAGCCATACAGACCATTTGCTACATTTGAGAAAAGCTTTCGAGAAGTGCAGGAGGTATGGGATCTCATTGAATCCTAAAAAATCATTCTTTGCACTCAAGGAAGGTAAGTTGCTCGGTCACATTGTTTCAGCAGAAGGGGTTAAAATCGACCCAAAGAGGGTGGAGGCAATCCAAAATCTGTCCTTGCCCAGATCCAAGAAAGATGTCCAATATTTTCTTGGCACCATTAACTTCATACGCAGATTTATTTCAAATTTTGCTGAACTGACTAAGCACATTACTAGCATGTTAAAGAAAGACTCGGAAGTTAAATGGACTGAACAGGCCAAGACTTCATTCCAGGATATCAAAAAGGAAATCA
>LPNX010826203.1:0-20636 GCA_001517045.1 Pseudotsuga menziesii | reverse complement strand
GAAGAAGAGAGGTATAGACTGGAACTATTTTTTGTTTTGGCATGAGTTTCCCATAGAGCTTGCCAGTGAAGAGGCAGTTGAGCAGGGTAAGGGCGAGAAGAGAAGCACTCCCAAAATCAGCAAGAGAAAGAGGAGAGCCATCTCTCCTCAAGCCCAAACTGAATCACCTTCCTCATCCAGCAAAAAGAGAAGGGAAAAGAGGAAGCTGGTGTTTGAACAAGCTGAAGGAACTCCTCAAGGTAAAAATCCACTAAATCTCCCCTACTCAGGATCTGAATCTGGAGACGAAGGAAATCAAGGAGCAGAGCAGCCCATGGAAGGAGACAAAGGTAAAGACCCTCCCTTAACTGATGTATCAGGTCCCAAACCTTCCACACCAGAGACCAACAAATTCAATAAGCTGCTACAGGAACTTTCCCAGGAAAGACATAATGAGAAGCAGGTCAAGTTACACAACGCAGAGCTGATTGGAAGGAATATGGCACTGCATGACCGGAGCCAGGAAATCGTTGAAAGACTCAAGAAAACCACCGAGAGAAACGCGATGCTGATAAAATAAAATGCTAAGCTCTACCACACTCTCAGGATGCTCAGGTTAAAGTTGAAGGAATTGGAGGGGACAGAGGTACAGCCAGGAGTCACAGAAGCGCAACCATCAGGTCTAGACACATTGGCTGAGGTGGCCACGATCCCTGAGAAGGTAACACCTGTGGGAGCTCAGCAAGAACAGCCTGTGGGAGCTCAACAAGAACAACCTGTGGAAGCTCAGCAAAGGCAGACTAAACAAGTGACTAGAAGGAAGGGAGCAGCTGCAAAGAAGTCTTAGCGACTGATCACAAGATTTCAGCTTTTGGCAGCTTAGGCGAGCACCACAGAGCTCATTAGCTGCCAAAAGGACTGACTTTTGGCGACTAGCATCGTTTGGGGTTTTAATTTTTGAAACTGTTTTTCAGCTTTTGGCAGCTTAGGCGAGCCCATAGAGCTCATTAGCTGCCAAAAGGACTGGCTTTCGGCAGCTAAGGCGCGAAATCAGCATGATGGTTAGCTGCCAAAAGCCTGTTTTTGCAAAAATTCTCTGATTTCGCCCAAGACTCAGTCTTGATTCATGAAACTGGTAGAAATGAATGGATTATAAAGCATATTATCTATATCTCAGAGGTTTGGAGTGAATTTTGGATTAGTGGGCACTTTTGACTAAGTTCAAACCTCATTTCAAGGAGCATCTCTATCAGTCAACTACCATATCATGAAAATCAGATCGATGGTGCGCCCAACTCTGTCCACCGAGCCTTGGAAGGCTGCTTCACTTCACCAACCATCGAGCTGTTGAAGGAGATCCCCATATCAGAATCTCCTTCATTTTAGGGATCAATCCCTATGTTTTTGCTTTAAACTATCAGTTATGTTTTAATTGAACTCGACAGATCCATGTTTTTAGGATCTGGAAACTTTTGTAAAGGCTTTAAAAAGTCTAAGAACTCACACTGAAAGGGGTTCGAGCTTGGAGAAACTTGACCTATGTTTAGTTGCTATTCTAATAAAATCACAGTTTTCTCTTGTTGTTGTTATCATATTTTGTCATCCACCATTATTCTGCACTCTATTGGATTATTTTAGCTTATGCTCATGATTTGATGGAGGAACTTCTTACTGCTTAGTATAGCCCTGCATTATGTATGTATTTGGTTGTATAAACCCTGCATTTAATGTATCTGGTTGTCTGAGCAATATTCTACATGCCTGTTCTGTTATTTATCATCTGATTTGCAGTTTCTAAGAGCACTGGCTCATTAAATTATTTGGATTAGCAGTCTTTCCATTGTGCCATTCTAGTATCCCCTCGATCCACTTACTGAAAGTTAATGATTTATCAAGTTACCAAGCATACTTAGCCATAACCACTAAGTAGTTTCTTGGAGTGCTAACAGAACCAATCCAAGAAGATCATGTCATCTAGTTGGATTTTGCATAAGCTACGGTGTCGCCGCCACTCGTGGATATGGTCAGTTATGTGAGTGGCAGTGCTTTGATGGCAGGATAGTAGGATCTCCACCCCCTCGTCATATCTAATAGGGAGTTGGAAATACTGTAGGAACATGAAGGCTAAGGAATTGAAGTCCGGATACTTGGCTTGTGGCAGCTCAATGTACCATTTGGCTGCAACGCCTGTAAGGGTGCGTTGGAATAGCCTTAACCTGATGGATTCATCTACGATGCTATTGGATGAGCACCATATATGGAATGTCATTATGTGTTTTTGGGGACATTCCCCGGCTTTGCCTTCAAACTTGGGGATTTCTGATGGCAGCTTAGTTGGCATAGGTGGAAAAAAAGCTTGGTGGTGGATGGGTTCATTTGTTAATCTGGCCAAATCAGGCAAGTTTAGATGAGCCATGAAGGGAAGGTTTGACCCCAAGTTGATGTGGGATGGGGCTGCAATGGTGGTGGGGTTTGCAGGTGCATAGTGCATCTGCACGGCTGGGGGTGCTTACAGTGGCACCATTGCAGATGGGCCAATGCTCCCAAGTGTTGTGGGTGGGATGGTATGAGTGGCGGGGACATTGCCCCCATGTATGGCAGTAGGGGAAGTGTAGGTGGATGGTCCACTACTCCCCTATGTGGCAGGAGGGGCAGTTTGTGTAGAAGGGCCACTACCTCCATGTGTTGTAAGTGGGCCAGGTTAGCTGGTCACTATAGGTGGTGACAGCTGGCTAATGACAGTCTGCATGACTGTGTTTGGGCCACTTGCCAGGTTGTGGTTAACCGGTTGTGATGTGGACATGGGTCCACTTGCTAAGGTTAGGCCGGAAAATGGATCCGGATTTGTATTAGCCATGGGGATAGATGGTGCAGTGTGGAGGTCTAGTTCAGACTAATATGGGTCTAAATCAGAATCAGAGGCTGTATGGCCCTCTGATGATGTGGCAGATCACTGAGAATGGCTTTGATGGTGCCGATCGAGTGTTCTGAATGGTGGTGGTTTGCCTCTTAGGTGTGAGGAAGAGCGTGGAGGATCAATTGTGCTTGATTTTATGTGTGAAACTGGTGGTAATGAGATTTTTACCCCAGTTTCAGTGGCTTCCTATTCGCTGCAGGTGGCCACTCGGCCACCAAGACTGCTGAAAGACAGCGCCTAGCTTGTTCCTCACATGTGCTTCTACTCAATCGGAAGGGGTCATTGCCCATTTTGCTCGGCCATTCCTCTCAGTGGCTAGCTACTTTGAGGTTCCTGTGGTACTCCTCACAATGAGTTTCTGGGAAGAGCCCAAGTACTTCCCATAGTTGAAGCAATCAGGGACTTATGTCCTCAAAGACTACAGAGTTGTTTGAACTTAGTTTAAATTAGTAAATTTTAAGGCTTACTTAGCGTCATGAACTAAGTTGGGTTAATTAGTTGGTATGGTGTATTTGTTTGCTTGCTTTTTCTAGTATTTGGTTGCTGCAATATGGTTTATGAATTCATCATGGTAGAGTTCATGTCATTGTGGTTGTGTATGCAAGCATAAATAAACAGAAATTGTGAACAAGTACAATGATTAACCCTGCACGTTTGCTGGCCTAACTAGATGTCTACCTCACACTGATATTCCTCTTCAACCAATAGAAGGTGCTGGGCTCTCAACACAATGGGACTAAGCCCATGCGTATATCCTCAGGTCACCTCTCGGATGCTAGGTTGGTCAACAAGGAGGATGCTTAGCGCCATGAGAAGCCCTCCTTATCTACCCCCTCTACCTTCCAGGTCACCCGGTTTTAATAGTTTTGGAACAATATCATGGAGTGCCTAGATCTATATGAGCTTGACCTTCGTCGTATCCCAGAATACCTCAGAGGGTGATGACTGGGTAGAGGAGGAAGGGAAAGTAAGATCATTGATTTTAAGTTGATTTTAGTTAGACTAGGTTCATTTTGTTAAGCCATAATGATTTACTTAACATTTACACATTATTCATGAAATAAAATGCAGAAAATGAAAATAGGAAATGAAATTAACTTGCAGTGGTGGACAGAGGTGGTTGGTATGCACTAACAGTCCTCTGAAACTGAAATTTACAGTCTATTAAATTCAAATTAAAGTTCTATTTGATAGGCCGCACATTTTTGACCAAATCTGGTGAGGGGGCCGTGAGATTTTTTTAGAAATGAGCGAGGGGGTCACATAGAATGTAGAAACAGTCACAACCTGAGTTTCTAGGCTGAAGTCACACTTATCAAGGGATTAAGTGCACCTTGGGTGCACTTGTTTTCCCATTAAGTGCACCTCAGTCTCACCTTTTTCCCTGATAAGAGTGCGCTACTCTAGATTGGGGTTTTTTGGTGAGACAGAGTCAGATATGGCTGACAGTAACTTGTACTATGGTCAATACGACTTAGTTTTTCCTAGCAGAGGCTTTGAAAGTACCTAAAACAAGAAATAAATTGAATCTAGGATAGATTTAACAAGGATTTTTTTGAAAACTAGGGTAAAATTGAAAAAACTTGAAAAAGTAAAATTTTGGCCCAGGGATCCTGTGGGATTGACCTGGTATAGTCCCCAGTTCTATAGCAAGGATTTCTCCCTACTACAGGGGCAATAATGACTCCCTTCTGTCTACAGGATAGAAGTGTAGGTTCCTACTAATGGTAAATGCAGAAAAATGAAACGGAAATGTAAACTAGGAGCAAAAAATAAAACAGAGTGTAAATAATAGTAAACTAAACTAAGGCTAAGCGAATGACAGAAATAAATAGAAGCAATGTTGATGAACGCCTTTGCAAACATAGATTAAGGTTTCACCTTCAAAACCTACAAAATAAACCTAAGCTACAATGGAAAAACCTGCAAACAATGTTAAGCAAAACCTACAAATAAAAACAATGGTTAGAAATCAAAGCAAACTAAATAACTAAGAAGCAAACAATGAGAGCACAAGTATACCTTCTCTAGTGGGAATGGGCCACCATTCCCTAGCTTGTGGAATCCTCTCTCTCTTTTTTGGGGAGAAATGGATAAAATGGAAATGGAGATGGAGGAGAGGGAGTGTGGGTGGTTTGAGAGGCAAAGGTCTCAAAGCATCCACGAGCAGCATAACAATAGGCAATGGGAGAAGTGCTTTGAGAGTGACCCCCCACCCTCCTTTTATATATTTTCAAAGGGGTTTTATGGTTTTAATCCATTGGTTAGGGCTTTATCCCCTTTTAGGGTTTTAGCCCCTTTTTAGGGCTTTAGCTCCTAGGAGGCTATTTTGGGCTCCTTTTTGCGGGTTTTAGCCATTTTATTCATCCTTAGGCTCTTTTGGAGGTGTGGGGGTATAATGGAGGGTCTAATGGAGTGATATAAGAGTTGTGAGATGGTGTCCTTGGGTGGTGTAGGCCATTGAGAGCTAAGTGGGGGATTTTTGGGTTAACAAGCCATATTTTTATTTTCATGCTCTCCTTCTAGCACCATATTTTCACTTTCAATTTTCCTTTCCAAACTAAATAATTCTACAATGATTTAGGTTCAAAAATACATAGCTCATGTTCAATATTCTCCTCTAACATGCCCATAAAGAGATCCAACAGATTTTGTTCTGGAATATTCTTCACTCCAATACTTAACTTCTTAAACTTCTTGATGTGCGTCTCTATATCTAGGACATTTTGCTTGAGATTTATCAACTTTATAAAGAATGTGTTGTTCTTAATATACCCATATTGCGAAATCAATTCATCCATACATATAGACCAAGATATGATATAGTCATTTTTACACTCACAAAGCCATTGGTACCATACAAATTGATCAGGCTCTAAGTACAAGGATGCAATAATCACCTTTTTTGAAGATGGCACTTGGTGTAGATCAAAGAATTGATCCATTTGAAATATCCATGTTATTGGATCATTTCCATCAAAATTTCTCATTTAAATATTGGGAATGATGTATTTTCTTGGATCGGAGTTGAACCCAAAATGATGCAATGAACCATCAAATTTCGGGGACTCAAACCTTTTATTATCTAACTATTTTTCAAATTTATCACTATGTGAATGGGATAAGTCCATGTTTTCCTCCTTATCCTATACTTTAATATCTGAATTATGAGGAATGAGATTCTTTATCACATCCAAACTTTCATTTTTCATAACTTCAAGATCCTCTTTGCTGGTCATATCCATACCAGATCCTCTTTCATTTCCCCGAGATCCTCTTTACAGGATGCATTTTCAATCTTATTTAGTACATATTCTTTGATTTTTAGGAATTTATGATTATTTACCATAATTTTATTGTCAATATTCCCTAATTGGTTGGAAAACTTGGACAAATCATAGTTCATTTCTTCCTGCTCCTCTTTTGTCATAGTTAATCTTTCAGGAGGTTTAAAGGGGGTATAATTTTTGATCCCCCCTTTTAAATTTTATCCCATTAATATTTAATATATTTACTATATATTTCCTATTTATCCCACTTTTTGAGTCACCCAAATCAGGCCTTCCAATCAAAAGTTATGCAAAATTCAAAAAGCATTCCTCTTAAAACCTTGATTTGGAGACTATATTTCTAGATGACCTTCCATTTGCGATAACTCTGCACTATTGGCCCTTAAGAGTATGCAATTTATTCTTTTAGTATCTTTGTATGTCTTATTTACATTTTCATAGGTCTAATATGATTCTAATATTTCAATAAAAAGTTACGGTAAGTTTTCCAAAACTTGTTATTTTTGTCCCTTCCAGGAGAGTGAAAGTGTATAGTGTGCTACATGTAAAATTTTTGGGATATTATTATGAAATTGATACCATATATTCTATGGTCCACGTTTTTTATTATTAAATGGGTCTCACTCAATTTGGAACTTGCTTTCTCTAGATATAACACTTTTTCATAGAACACTTGTTTGAGACTTGTTAAAAACCCTAACTTCCAAAGGGTATAACTATGAACTAGTAATGAATCAAGATTTAAAACTTGTAGCACATATATTTCAATATGTCCTAAATTACTCCTACTAGTTTCATTGGATAAAATTCCCCATAAAAAATTATAGCGAAAACTCCAATATGACTCGTTTTGGAATCGTCTGAGCTTTGATACCAAATTTTATGCAACAAATTCCCCAAAAGAGCATAACTACCTAAGAAAGAGTAATTCACAAATAATGAATAAAAGAGATGAATAGAAATCCTATTTGATGAGGTAACCTCCTTATACAACCTACTAAATACACATGAAAAGATGAGATGATTACAAACTAGATCTCCTTCGTATATATATAGTAGATAAATGGTACTATTACAATTCTAGAGCCTACATAATTCCAATTAGGATCCTAGCCAAACAATAAAAATACCAATAATATTGTGTAATTCCAAAATATATAGGGATTAATAGAAGCATATTGAAATGGTGTTAAAGCCAGCCCCTCATATGTCCTAGACCGTATGCCTTTTGATTTTTATGAAGATCCCATGGTTGTTGTGTGAAGTGCAAGTGCTTGTTTCAATAGTAGTTCGAGTAATATTGCTATAGAATATTTTAAAAATGTGGGCACCATTGGTAAAGGTAATAAGAATTGATCTTCAATATATTCAAGTTTCATGAGTGTTGTTGTAGGATTAATTTTAGTAGGGAAACATTTAGGACCCTAGAGATTTGTGTTAGTTCATAGTCACTAAAAAATGAAAACAACGCATATAAATGAGTCATATCTACAACAAAATTTATTTCATCATAATGGTGATGAAGGTGAAGAGTGGAATTGATTCCTTTCTGATGCCATCTCAAATGTCAGAGAACCATGTATGTTACATGGTTGGTGGAATTCCAAGCCAAAATTTGAGGAAGTGTCACGTCCCCTCCTGATCTAGAGGAGAAACACGACTTATAATCTTGCTTTGATACCACAAAGTAGCATCCCTTCCTGCCCTAGAGGAGAAATATGAATACTAAACCTGATCTAATACCACAATGTAATGTACCTTCTACTCTGGTATACCATGATGTCCATGAACCCGGTGCCCATACAGCTGATTGATATGCAGAATAATTTAAAACTTGTTATTTATTTCTATTTAACACAGTAATGGGTAATGTAACATCCTTTAACATTCATGATTATGATTAGAAACCACTATAACAGTCATTCTTTCCTTGACATATCCATTATGTGTCCAAAAAACCCTTTCTACACTGAGCCTGTCCTTTCCACACTCTGCCCTCCACATTTCCCTTTTCACCTTCTGCTGCAGAATTTGGGAACTAAAAACATAATATGTGACGTAATCATTCGAACACTTTTTTCTTTCCTCCTTCCTTCCTTCTTCCTTCCGACGCGGAACTCAGATATCATAAACTCAACATATAGATACCTTGACTTGTCAACTTTTTACCTTCTGACTTTCACCTTTCCTCCTTCTGCTGTGGACCTTGAAAATTGGAAAACCTGCAAAATGAACACTTATCTTTCAAATTTCTGCCTTCTAACTTCTGCCTTTTCGCCCTCCTATGTGGACCTCAAAAATTAGAAAAACTATGAAACAAACACTTGTCTTTCGACTTTCGGCCTTCTGAATTCCACCTTTCCACCTTCCGTAGTGGACTTCGAAAATCGGAAAAAAAAAACTTTTTTCCTTAACCTTTTTCCCATTTTCTACCTCCCACCTTTTTCCTTCCACATGTGGATCTTGAGGTGCGGAAAAACCAATTTTTCCTTCGAATCTCTGGCTCTTTTTCCACTTTCGACTTTCACCTTCCACAGGTGGATTCTAGGGTGCAGAAAACCAACATTCTGCTTTGTTTAAACTTCTCTCTTCCACCTCCCGCCTTCCACCTTCCACAGGAGGATTCTTGGGTGCAGAAAGGGTTTAGTCAGATGCCTTTTGACTCTATAACCAGGCTTCTAGCCTCCATGATCATAAGAAGAATACATTGAAACATACAAGGAATATGCAGATGCAAACACATGAACATTTAACAACAGTAAAATCTACTGAAATCATTAGCAAGCATTCATTATATTCAATTCATTCATAAGCATTCTACCTAATCATTATATTCATAACAAATAGATTGCATAAATAACACAACAAAGAATACTTATCTTGAAGATGAATTTGTCCTGCAACTAGCTATGCCACTGCAATGTTCCACCTAACCATATGCTAGTTATGTTCATTAATCTCTCAACACAACTGCCACCCCCGAGCTGGGCATGACTTCCACAAGGAACTAGGGAACAACAGACTCACACATAACCATATCATATCACACACGGTGAAGCCAAAATTCAATTGGGTTTATCAAACTATCAAACCAAGCCAACAAACAGTTGGGTTTATCAGGCTGCAAGCAATCGAGCCAACACACTGCTGGGTTTATCAGGCTACACAGCCAAGCCAAAAAACAATTGGATTATTATATTGCACATAGTCAAGCCAACATATGGGTTTATAAGGCTGCCCAACCAAGCCAATATACAATTGGGTTTATCAGGATGTTATCCAAGCCAATATCCTTTGGGTTTATCAAGCTGCTAAGGCAGTGGAAAGGAAGAATGGATAATCTAGTGGCTCATTCAAGAGCTAGGGACACCTCCACAAGATCTATCTGGCTTGGAATCCACAATATCTACACACCCAACATAAGGAAGCATCCCCTTCTCTGCTACACAGTCCCTCAAGCTATGACTTTCCTTCTAGTGCTCTTTAGGGTGTGCATAGAAGATTCACCAGCCACTCTTATATTTTTGTGAGCTTCATTTCTGCACTAGGTTTATCAAGCCCATCCAATGTCTCTTCCACTCCTAAGTCTTTCATAAAGTTGAGACCCAAAACCGGGTACACATAACAACAAACCATAAGGAGACACAACAACACAGGGCTCCACTCTGTAACAAAGATAAAAATGGTTTCATACCACTCTTTAGTTCAGAATAACATTGTAACCCATCAACCAGGGTCTCGGCAAAGGAAATTATTTGTAGAACAACCTGCTTCACGATTCAGGAGAGTGAACAACATGTAATCCTGGACAATCTCTGAATGACCAATAATGTTTAGGTGAAAACAAGGATGATGAACTGGGCACACATCCCCATGATTATTTGGTTCTGAAGCAAGAACACGGCTTCCCAGACTTTAGGCTATAGGAAATATCAGTCACGAAACCGACTACCATGCCTTTCTCTTCCCAAGGAATTAACTACCTCAACCGCTATTCTAGAATAATTGAATGATTGAGTGCAGAGGATGAAAAATGTAGCTGAGGGTTTATGGGTTTCCCCATTGACATCTGGTCTCACCCTATTGTCTTAGGAGTTTGACTAATTCCCCTCCCTATTTCTTGTGAAATCATACTCCCATCTCTTACATTGTAGTGCATAGCTAGCTGTGGTATTTTTATTAAATTGTATATTTACATGATGACTTAAAAATATAATGTTCCTGAGTTAGCACTATAACCCATCGAAATCAAACTTGATCACCGACACAAAAAACACCAAATAAATGGCATGGCCTTAGCCTTGAGCTCCTCTCCATGATTTCAACACAATGTATACATCATGCACAATTTTAACACCATGAAGTCAAAACTGGGGTGTTACATTCCACTCCCCCTTCACTAGCACTGTCCTTAGTGATTTACAAAATTGAACAAAAATGCTACACTGGAACTGTCCTCACTACTCTGCAAAACTGAACAAAAATGGATGTTCCAATCACATGGCATCCTCCATCTCCCACATAGCCTCATTTGGACTATAGTGCTTCCATTACACCTTTACCTGTCCAACGGCTCAATTCGGAGCATTGTGACCTTCCTGTCGAGGATGCACAATGGCTCAATTTAGAACTCTCCCTCGGGTTTCACTTGAATCACATCCCAATTTATCACATGTTTAGGATGATGTACATACTTCTTAAGCAAAGTAACATGAAAAACATTATGAGATCTAGTGCTAGCAGGAAATGCAAGTCTATATTCAAATGACCCTATTATTTCAAGCACTTCAAAAGGTGAACAATATGTCAGTGGAAACTTGGCACAACTTCCAATTTTCAAGGAACTCTTTCTTGGCCTCACTCTGAGGTAAACATGATCCCAAACATTGAACTCTCTATGCACTCTATTCTTGTCTGCATAGCTTTTCTGTCTATCTTGGGATGCTTTCAAGTTTTCCCTGATCTTTGCAACCTCTTGCTCCATTTCCTTGAGAAATTATGGACCAAGAATAATCATGTTCACTGGATTATCCCATGTTACCAGTGTCCTACACCTTCTTCCATACATAGCTTCGTATGGAATCATTCCAAAAGATGCTTGTTGTCCATTATTATATGCAAATTCTACCAAGTGTAAATAATCCTCCCACTTGGATGGTTTGTCCATCACATACATGTGAAGAATTTCTTCAAGCACCTGATTCACTTTCTCTATTTGTCCACCAGTCTGAGGATGATAGGCAGTGTTGAAGTTCAACTTGGTACACAAATATGCGAACGGACCCTTCCAAAATTTGGAAGTGAACTTGGTATCCCTATTAGAGATCATTGCCTTAGGCAATCCATGCAATATGACAATATCCTTCATGAATATTTTTGCAATGGAATCAATCTTATATGTGGAATTGAATGTTATAAAATGTGATGCCTAGCTCAACTTGTCCACCAAAACCATGTTGGAATCATGTTGGCTCCAAGTCATTAGAAATCCTGTAATAAAATCCATGGAAATAACTTCCCATTTCCATTATGGGACTGGAAAACGCTGCAATAAACCTGTTGAGTGTTGATGCTCAACCTTCACTTGCTGACATTTCATGCACTTAGAAATATACTCAGCAATGTCCTTTTTCATTCTTGGACAAAAATACTGCTTTCTGGATGTAGCAATTGTCTTTTGATATCTTGTGTGACCAGAATATGGAGCTTGATGGATTTCATCCATAACAATTCTCCTCAAGTCTGTTACATTTGGAATATAAATTCTGTTTTTATAGGTAAGAAGTTCATCTTCTTCCAATTTATATCCCTCATACTTCCCTTCAAGGCTTTGCTGCTGCAACTTGTCCTTTATCTGCACATACATTTCATCGTCAGTAGTATGATTAATAATATGTTGTCTCAAATCTGATTGGAAAGTACTAAGAGATTCCACATGCATTTCATGCACCTTCCTGTTGAATCCATCAACCACTTTATTTTCTTTTCCTTTTATATGTTTGATTTCAAAATCAAACTCACACAAAAACTCCAACCATCTAGCTTTCCTAGCATTTACAGTTGGTTGATCAAACAAGTATTTCAGACCACATTGTTTTGTCAGCTCAAATTTTCTACCCATTAAGTAATGCCTCCACATCTTGAGAGCATGTAATATGTTGGAGTAGGGTCTCGCAGCTACAGGAGAAGCTGCCATTTTGGAGGATAGACAGTTTTGGCAAAGATATAAGAGATAAGGTAAAGATACGATGTTGTAGCATGTTTCTAGCTGCAGATCAAAGCTGGAAACTATGACTATTGGGGCAGAGAAGTCAAAGAAGACGACAGTACCTGAGCGGCTGAGAAGAGAGAGCTCACCCACTGCATTCAAGGTAGCGGCGAAGACAGGAGGGCTCAGCTACCGTCATAAAGGAAAATGGGCAATGAGGCCGAGGTATTAAAGACGAAGGACAGAAAAGGAAGCGACACACAGTACCCACGATCAACACCGGGAAGCGTGGAACACTGCAGAGAGCTGTGGTATAACTTGTGGTAGTTCGAGTACAGATAGACCGACTATCATAGTTAGGGTTTTTGGGTTACTATTGGGACAGGCCCACAGTGTTGTAATGGCGAGACCTTCGGGCCGCCTATAAAGGGATGTATTTTATATTGTAAAAGGTTAGCTAGTTAGTCTGTTAGCTCACAGTTATTTTTTATTGTAATAGAGTCGAGCTCTGGTTCTGCTATTCAGTCCATAGTTACCTTACTGTAACCAGTAGCCGATTCCAGGAGTATGTATGTAACAATCTGCAGGGATTGACAGAGAGAGAGAGAAAGAATATTGTAAGAAGGAAATATAGAGAAAGAGAAGAGATCTAGGAGAGAAGGGCTCCAGGGAGTGAGTGCGGAGTTACCCAGAAGATCTCTAGCTGCACAATAGGTTGTAGCAGAACTGTGTACTCTCTCAAGATATAATAAACACAGTTCTATGGATGTAGCTTCTACCCTGGAAGTGAACCACGTAAAACCAGTGTGTTATGTGATTTTTTCATGTGATTGTGCTTTACTTAGTTGATATATGTTATCTGTTACATGAATGTTGTATCTCAGTTAGTAAATGTCTGTATGTGCTCATTCAGTTACAGCATTATTGAAGGTTAAAGGTGGATTTACATGTATCAAGTGTCTGCATATGAGTTCATCAGTGTTTGTTTCGCACAGTACTAAGTCATTATGTTAAAGTTTTTCCAGTATACTTATTCAGCCAGTTAAGTATAAGTTAAGGTAGAGTGTGTTGAATTGTGGAAGTTCAAGTCAGAGTGTTAAATATCTTTTTGAAAGTTAGCCAAGTCATTTCACCTAGTGAGATAGCCTTTGGACCGTGAGGGTCGCAGTGGGCCGTACTATAGAAGATATCGCATTGACAGTAGGCTATATCGCACCGTCAGAGGAGCTGCGGTGTGAGATATCACAGATAGTAAGAACCATGGAGGGGAGAGGTTGCACATCGTCCTAATCGCTGCGATGCGATAGGAGTCCTCCCCATGTCAGAGTCCACGAGTAAGAGAGAACCACGTGTCGCGGAGAGATCTCGCTGGTTAAGAAGAGCTGCGAGACACCAGGATGCTACAAAACCTGGTTGAGGACACCTGAGTCTTCGACCAACCCATAAGATCACTTTAGGTGAGACTTCAGGCCGTTTTGCGGTCTGTTACCGAAAGGGCCAGTGAGTTAGGGGTGTTGTTGGCATATTATAAGTAAACCCGGGTCTGCCCAGATAGCCAACAAATGGTTCTGTTGCCGAATTTGAACACATTTTAGAGATAATGTTTTGTTGGCATCCTACTAGAGACGAACTCAACCAGTGGGTTGAGTCTACAGAAAGAGAATTTGCTGTGACAGAGAACAAGAGTCCTACGTTGAGTACAGAGGATTGGTTACAAAAACATATCTACATAGACCTGCATACGATATTTTTTGCGACCTATGGAAATGAGCTGTATGACTGGTTATCAAAGCTGACTGATCAGAATATATTCAGAAAGAAAAGAAACATCGTGTGGACACCGGAGCTGATTCACACCATGAAGAGCATAGACAATCCCATTACAAGAGTAGTTGACTTCTGGCTTGCGAGTGTGCTAGATGGCTTTGTTACATAGTTTGCAGATGAACAGAGAAAAAGCTTCATCGAGGCTGAGCGGTACTTCTTCAAAGGATATTGCGGTAAGTACCTAAAATCTTTAAACTTGTCCATTAAGATGTTATTATATGAAAAAGGAGTAATGGATATAGTTTCAGACCAGTAAGCTAAGAAAGTGTGATGTCACAAGAGTTTGAGAGTGATTTTGATGATATTGGATGTACACGTAGTGGCAAGAAATATAAAGTAGATTTCAGCTCTTCCATATTTGAAAATAGTTCAGATAATACTAGACAACAGAGTTATAGTAATACAGAAAGAACAGAAGGGGGTATCCCTTACCACCCTTATACCCCACAGAAAACAACCGGGACTCAGAACAATCTCGTAGAAACTCCATCTAATAGTTCACCCGCAGCACATAATACCACTACATCACCTACATCTACACCGCCAAGTGGTAGTAACACAACAAATCAGCATCCACCACGTAGAAATAGAATGGGGGATGACATGAAGTTACCTACCTTTAAGGGTACAGGGGCAGAAGACCCAGAGCAACACTAGTTTCTATGTGAAGCTGTGTGGACCATTAAAGGAATCCACGATGATAATATTAAACTTGTACAGTTGGTCACCACACTTAGGGAATGAGCCTTAACATGGTATATGAAGTATACCTCAGTGATACCTAGAACACTTATACAGGTCCGGACTACCATGATTAAAGAATTTCAGAATCCCAAGTCCGAATCGCAGTGTATCACAGAGCTCAAAGACATTAAACAGTTACCTACAGAGTCAGTATGGGACTTTGATTAGAAATTCAAAGCTCTCATAGACCAAGTTAGCTTTGAGTTTGCGTCAGAGCAGCATAAGGAATGGTTCATCGCAACACTACTCCCACATATTAGACATCCATTGATGCAGCAGAGACTCCATACGCAGGATGAAGCGTTGGAGATGGCAATGAAACTGGAGGCATCACCTCTAGCTGAGACTAGTACAGGTATGACAAACTTGCAAAACCAGTTAGCAAATCTCACGTTACAGATGCATGAGATTAGAAAAGGAAAAGAGATTGCACAAGACATATGGTGTATCAAGTGTAAAGCACAAGGCCATACTAAAGATAACTGTCCAGTATTTGTTGAATACTTAGCGAGTGGGGCTCCTAACCCCTTAGCACAAACTCAAGGGCCATGGTGTGAACTATGTAGAACAAGAGGACATCCACCTCAACAATTCCCTTTACTTCAGAAGTATATATAGACACCTAAGAACTTATACTGTACCTTCTGTAAGTCAGTAGGACACGAGGACCATACCTGCAGACACTACTACATTTTGACCAAAAATTCGACGACCGTCATGTCGGATTTTCGACACTTCTCTGTCGCATGTACGACACTTTGATTTTTTTTTAAGCGTCGAAAACTTGTCGTCGGTTTGCCAACACCTGATTAACCGTCGGTTAAAAAAATAAGCGTTGGTTAAGCGACAGTTTTTCTTCGACGGTAGTGAAATTTTTTTAAGAAAATCTCATTCATACCGTCGGTTAAGCGACAACACTGCCGTCGGATAAGCGACGGATATTAAGAAAAACCGTCGGAAACGCGACATCTACAAGCGTCGGATAAGCGACGGATAAGAACAGAAGCATCAAAAGAGCGACAGACAAAACCTTCGGATAAGCGACGGATTTTAAGGCTAAGCGTCGGAAAAACGACATCTGGAACCGTCGCTTAAGCGACGCTTGTGACTGTTTAAAAAAAAATAAATATAAAAGCATGTGCAGTGCAGTATTGGTAAGGTTGTTCAAGCAATTCTCATCGTCTCCGATCAGTTCCCTCTGGTGATTTGTAGAAAGAGTCATCTTTCTAGTCCCTATTGTAGTTGGGGACCATTATACAGAATGTACTGAAATTAGTTGATGTACAGACGAAGAAATTCACTAGGTTGAAAATTATTAGTATATATCCAATGCAAGTTGGAGATTGGAAAGAGTATGCAAATGTTAAAGAGAAAAAAACACTTGAATATATAAAACAATGAACAATCACGACCAGAAAATGTCCATAGAACAGTCACTGAGATGCTTGCTATAAAATTCAACTTGGGAAGATATGGATGCTGCAAGAGGCATCAATGGGATCCAACAAAGACCGTCATGTTCCAATAGCAAGGCTTACTGATTTAGCTTCAAAAATGAGAAGAATCTAATTTGGAATAGCCTGCTCCAGATAATGATATCGATAGCGATTCAAGCCATTGACATTGTGGGAATCATGGCTTATTAGGGACACACATATGGGTGGATAATTAAAACTACTAGTAGGGGAAGAGTAGACAAGGACCAATTCTAGTCTCCTGTCTCCTTCGAGCACACAAATGTTAGTTAATTGGCTTTTAGCCTTTTATCTTTCACCCTCCTTACGGGAGCTAGAATTATTTTGAGGAAGATTTATACCATGCCCAAGGTCATCATAGCCAAATAAAAAGTTCTATAAATAGTTAATGGCAATCTCTCAAACCAGATTAATGTCTTATACGCAGCCACATTTGAGCCATAAATCTCGTTAAAGAAAAACTCATCTGCCATCAAGCATGTAGCCTAGGACAAAAAGAAAATTATTTTAGTCAAATGATGAAGACCTTAAAAGTTATTTTAATGTCAATTACATCATTTGGCTACAATGACTAAAGTATTTCGGCCAAAGCATTCCTCACAACATTATTGAATATTCAACTAAATCAAATGGAGAGAAAACATTGGAGCTAATGAAATATTATATTAAAAATGGCATTTTGTCGTGAGATGATGGTCAAGTAATTCATGAAACATGTTGAAGTGAACATTGAAAGGAACATAAGAATAGTAACATACTGAAAGCAAAAACAAAGATGGAAAAAGGAGGGCCTAGATGGCTTGGGTTAGGAGTTCTGGTTCTTCCCCTAAACATTTTTCAATCCTCAAGACTACCTGTTTGGAGGTGATAAGCATATCTCTATTAGATCAATGTTGCATGGGAACTTCTCCCCATCCCTTGAAGATATTGCCCAGACATTCCCATGTCCCCAAGGAATTGAGAACAATAAGTGTAAGTCCACGTTTGTAAGGGAATTACCTAGAGGATGTGGGGGACTTCTCCCCTATCCCCTAGAGGTTTCCTGGCATAATTGGGGAGGTATGGATGACATCCCTTAATGGTTTCAAAGACATACAAATGCCCTATTGGTTGTGGAGCCTAACTATCTTTCTGATCCAGAGGTATTGTTTTAGTTATATTTGGATCCTAGTTCTGAAGGGAGGGCCATGGGGGCAGTTCACCCCCCCCGCCTACCCCCCAATCGAGGGTTCGAGGGTGGAGCCCAAAATTTTCCAATTCTTCCTGTGTTGGTCGGATACACCTGCCATTAATCTCCTCGATTAGTTGAAACAATGTAATGAAATTTGAACAAGTACCCAAATTGTGCAAAATAGAATTGAATTGTACAAATTCTCACATGTTATGCATAAAAAGGGAATGATAGGCTCGGGCAGATATAATCCTAACTTTGAGCCTGTTCTCTGGATCCCAGTTGAGGAATTGATCATTACCTTGGTCTCAGGGTCTTTTAAATGTGTCTCAATTTCAAGAATTGTAGATTCACAAACATCACAGTTACTTTGCTGTCTATTTAGAGCAAGAGATGATGAATCACTGCATATACTCATCTTCTGACAAAACTCCTTTGGACTAATAGTTGCAATCTCTACGAAAATGAGAGGAGCATAGTAGTCGACCATTGAATGACACTGAAAAAAGGAGAACATCAATGTACTTGAAAACCTAGCTGATTATAAGTTATAACAGATCTTGGTGGCAAAACAATCAGAACACCACCTTAGAAACATTGATATTAAAGCTACAAAAACTCCCAAGCAAAACAATCTCAAGATTTTCAGGACTTCACTCCTTTTATTGAAGATGAACTTATTTATGGAATAAATAAGTAGATTTTGCAAACATATATCTGCTTGTCGAATAATCAGATCTATAAATATGATTAAAATCCTACCTCAGTACCGAAAACACCAAGTTTTGAACATGTCTGGTGCAATGCAGCCAAAACCTGTTCCTGAGTTGCGTTCTAACTGACGTAGTATGTTGCCTCTTCTATAAGCTCCTCACACAATGCACAAGTTTGGTCAATGTATGTTTCCTCTTATATAAGCTCCTCACACTAGAAACAGAAATACACACAACTTGTCAGCAAAATATTTTTGAAAATCACAAACATATCACATATTTGACATCATTTCTTGGCTAGATAATAAAGGAAAATACTTTCAATAGACATGATGACAGATTAAAAGGCTACAGCGTATTTACGGAGGTAAATGTGTCAAATTATGAGCTTTAATATTGATCCCACTAGTAAGTTCTGATTATTTAGAATGCTTATTACATGCGAGTTTGATATCCTACTTGAACCCCCAAAGACATAAGCATGAAGACAACAGATCCCTTTAGATATTATAAAACAAGATTCCTGCCAAGAAAAGCAAGGGAACCATGAAAGAAGTAAGAACATAGATGAGGTTTGAATATTCAGTCCATAGTTCAAAGTGCATGGCTGTCTTTAATTTTATCATTGCATTCCAGCATTTCTCTTGTTTTGATTTCATGTCTGCACATGATTGGTCATTATACTGATCAATTTCCAGCTCCACTCGCAAGTACTCATGGGTCAAACTATTTTTTATGGGAGAAAACATGTATTGATGTCTACAGTGGCAGAACTCATACAACCATGTTTACAAAAGCCCAAATTTACAATCATAAACTCAGCAGAAATATATTCAATACTCTAAGAGCCTTTAATCCACAAAACATAGAAAACTAGCTAATACTAAGTTAATATAATCCTGATCCATACATAGCCTCAAAACTATAAACTAGACAAAACATCACAAGATAATTTCAGAACAGAGATTGCCCAACAACTCTCATTTGACAGTCAGATGAGAATCTTGCTTAGTGAATGATGCAGCAATATGTTATGACTAGAATTTAGTATGCCGAGTTGTGAAAAGGCTTTATAATACTGAAATAATTTATGGTTTTCGACGTAATACTGAAATAATTTATTATAATGAAATCAGAAAAATGCTGTCATTTTATTTTGAATTTGCGCTAATGGGGCTGAGGGCTCAGACATAACTCTATGCTGTTGAATGCGGTATATTTAGTCACAGCGATACTTCTTACTAGAAAATGAGCCTAAGTAAGAATAATTGTTACCATAACTAACTTGGATTTTGGTGTGTAACATTGCTTTGAACCATGTTGATAGAATTTAGGAACAGTTAATGTGACAGTTGTAATGTAAATTGGGACATCTTTGCATAGGAAGAGATAAGATGTGAAGTGGCTTTACACAGTTCTTTTATTCTTTTTAAAAATGTTTGTGATAAGATCAGCTTGTTTAATTTATCTATTTGTCTTCCTAGTGGGAAGTACCAAATTTTCGAAGTAATTCTGGGATTCTTTGACTTCTTGAACCTGTAATTTTCACATTTGCAAACCATGATTTGTGACTGCAAATTGCAATAATCCCCAGCTGTTCCAACTTCCAATAGTCTCTGCGTCGCCACAAACCTAAAATGACTGCCACCATATTTAACCAACACTATTGTTTAATCAAGACCATAAATGGTAATTACTGCCACTGATTTAGAAGGCATATTTTAGAACTAACCTCTCAAATGGGTGCAATAAAATTATAACATAGACTACAAAAATTCCTCATAATGTTAGTAAATGTCACCCAGTTTTTCTATACTGGTATCAGTTTGGGAGAAACATTTACCAGATCGAGTTCTTGTGGAAAGAGGCATCTCCAACCGTGTCTCAGGCTTGTGCAAAGTCATCAAGGTCTCCAGGAAAGGTTTTAAGGCCTACAGAAGGGCTACAAAGAAATAGCACTGCTATCTTACAAAGGAAAGCTATATTTATATTAAAATATTCAGTTGACAGTGATCTAAGAGTCATGGGGAATTACCTCGTAAGGGCAAAGACTACAAATATTTTATCCACTGCCTCTCCTGGGAAGTCAAAAGTAAATGGGAATTAAATGACAGCTGAATATTTATGTCTTAGTTTTTGTTACAAAGTTCTGGTCTTGATGTGCATGGGTACGTATGATCATTATTGGTATTGTACATTTAGGCTAGTGATTTACTGTCTGCAAGCATAAGAGGGAGACTTTGACCCACAAACTCAATGGGAGGTGTAACATACTGAAGAGACGAGTTTTGACAGCTTTGTTAATCTCCCAC
>LPNX010826187.1:14084-24360 GCA_001517045.1 Pseudotsuga menziesii | reverse complement strand
ATAGAATTAGTGTAAGTTTGATAAAGAGACTAAAAGGTTTGTGTCACTTTCAAAATATATAAAGAACCATAATAGGAAAGATATTGACGAAAACCTTATATAAAATTTATACAAATTTACCCACCCATACGTACATAGATTAACATGATACCAACAAATGTTCCAAGAATCTTGTCACAATTCATGCTATCAACCTATAGATCTCATCATCTTGGATTCCATGTTACTTGGAATATCGAGAACATTGTTACTTATGGTTCTAAAGTGATGCTCATGGTGTTCTTTTCGATTCTTTTTCATAATGAGATGAATGAGATCAATCGTCGAGAAGTTGGGTATTGATGATAGCACATGTTGAAAATGGTTGGCATTGATTGGAAGAGTTGACCACTCCATTATATGTGTATGTGATTATTTGAAACTTTGGAAAATGAACTTCTCTTTATGAATGTGACCCAAATAAATATGTACAACAAAGTGGCAACAAGCACCTACAAATGTAACTATTTTCATTTGATCCAAAGGAATAGATATGAGGGCGTACCAAACAAGTATACATAGGTGTTCTTATATAAAGTTTCTTTCAATAGAATCTCCACTAATATATATATACATATATATGAGATTTGTTTCACTATATAGTGTTGCATTATTATATGTAACATTATGTACCTATATATGTATTTATTTGTTTCACCATATAATCTCCATCATTCTATATAATGTTCTGCATATAATATTCATATATCATTTTCCTTCCAATACCTTTGATTAACCTGCACTGGGAGTAACCTCATTTTGGTGAGGGTTTTCTCTTCCGCATAGACGTGTTTATGAATTAATTGTATTTTACCAATGGTAGTTACTGTTAGGTTTTTCAAGGTGGGAGGGGGATGTTACATCAAACATGAGGAACCTTACACTAATAATACCCCTACATGAACAACATGAAGACTCTCTCTTACATATTCATTCTCACGAGGTCAAATAGAAAGCTCCTAACTTGCACAATTAAAAAATAGAAATAATATATTTTCCATTTAGTCATCAAATTTGAATTTTCAACCTTAATCAAACAAATAATAAAATAAAGCATGGGGAACCTTACACTTATAATAATCTTACACGAAAAACTTTAAGACTATTTCTTACATCTTCATTCTCATGAGGTCAAATTGAAAGCTGCTAACTTGCACAATTAAAAAACTAATAATAATGTATTTTTCACTTAGTCTTCAAATTTGAATTTTCAACCTTAATCAAACAAATAATAAACTCAAGCATGGGGAACCTTACACTGATAATACTCTTACATGAACAACATGAATACTCTCTCTTACATATTCATTCTCATAAGGTCAAATTGAAAGGTGTAAACTTACACAATTAAAAAAATAATGTAGTTTTTAGTTAGTTATCAAATTTTCAACCTTAGCCAAAAAAATAATAAACTCAAGCATAGGAAACATTCCAGTAATAATACTTTGACATGAACAAGATAAAGACGTTCTCCATTAAAAGGATAAATAGAAAAACAATTTATCATATTTAAAATACAACCTAAGATACACAATACATCTATACCAAGATCAGAATTAGTGTAAGTTTGATAAAGAGACTAACAGGTTTGTGTCACTTTTAAAATATATAAAGAACCATAATAGGAAATATATTGATGAAAACCTTTTAAAAAAAATTATACAAATTTAGCCACCCATACTTACATAGATTAACATGATACCAAGAAATGTTCCAAGAATCTTGTCACAATTCATGCTATCAACCTATAGATCTCATCATCTTGGACTCCATGTTACTTGGAATATCGAGAACATTGTTACTTATGGTGCTAAAGTGATGCTCATGGTGTTCTTTTCGATTCTTTTTCATAATGAGATGAATGAGATCAACCGTTGAGAAGTTGGGTATTGATGATAGCACATGTTGAAAATGGTTGGCATTGATTAGAAGAGTTGACCACTCCATTATATGTGTATGTGATTATTTGAAACTTTGGAAAATGAACTTCTCTTTATGAATGTGACCCAAATAAATATGTACAACAAAGCAGCAACAAGCACCTACAAATGTAACTATTTTCATTTCATCCATGGAATAGATATGAGGGCATACCAAACAAGTATACATAGGTGTTCTTATATTCACCTAAAATGAACATGTGCGGTGTTTGCAAGCAACATGAACACTTATTGTGTTTGCAAGCAACATGTTCAAAATTGGTAGGTAATCTCTACTGATAGTCATGGACTTGAAATGGTTATGAATTATTATGATCAGAATAAGAATGGAGCGAAAACAAGGTTGTGGCCACTAAGATGTTTATATTGTAATATTTTTAAAATTAAATTTAATATCATTATGTAACTAAGGACATTCAATCTATATTACTTTATAGAATAAAATAACAAAAGTTATGATTTACCTTTTTCTTTGGAAGTGTCTCCAAATCCAAATAAAAGAGAAACACTACTTAAATTTTAAATAAAATGGAATTTTGGTTATAATTTTTTTTTATAATGAAAAAAAATACTGACATGTTAAATAATAACAAGTTATTCACATTCAACCTTTGAGCTCTCATTAAAAGGAACTCAACTTAACTTTTAAATAAAATGGAATTTCAACTATAAGACATTTGATTTTGGTCATGAGTTTATTTTTATGATGAAGCAAAATTAATGGATAAAATTTGATTTTGGTTATGAGTTTATTTTTATAATAAAAAAATATTAATATATGGAATGTAGGTTTTATTTGGCGATATTTATATAAAAATACAAAGTGTTTTTTTGAAAATTTTACAATGATTAAAAAAAAGGATGGTTTAACTAGTTTTTAAGTTTTTTTTAAGATGAGAATGTAATAACATCTTAGGAAGAAAATGGTAATTAAACTAGGTGATATGTTTATTATATAGGGGCATTATTTTTCAAGCAAAAGTGGTTATATGTTATGTTGCTAAACATTATAACATAAAGATTTTATAAAGTGAGGATGTTATTGGTCAATGGTTTTAACATGTTGTGAACAAAATTCCAATTAAAGAGAAGATATTAAATCATTTTTAAGTCATGAAGAAAGTTATGAGAAAGCTTGGAATCTCTACACACAAAAAACCAATTCTATGATAACCCGATAAATTATATAATGTTCATAACACAAAATATATAGAATTTACAATATACAAAAATGTCATACCAAGTAAACAAAAACCAAAAACATTAAAGAGAAAAATAAATAGAAAGTAGTATTGTGTTAACATTAAGACATAAGAATTTAGGGCTATTGATTGATCCTAAAATCATCTTTAAACAAGTTAGTTTGAAATTTTCTCTATATATTTTGTTCTATAAATATTCAGATAATTCCCCTTCTAGGAGATGAAGTAAAAATCGTGAAGAACTTTTGGTATGAGTTTCAAATAATTGTATACTATGTTTTTGGAGATATAACCTCATGAAGTTAGGGTTTGTAAATGATCCTAAGATCAACTTTAAACATGTCAATTTGGTATTTTCTTTATAAATTTTGTTTTAAAATGTTTCAAATAGTGAAAATTGGAGGAGATAAAGTAGATATCTTGAAGTACGTAGGGTACAAGTTTTAGTTGTTGGTTCACTATAATTTCCTAGATATGTGCTTTTGAAGTAAGTGTTTATGTATAATATGAAGTAGATCAGAGGCATCTTATAAATCCTATCATAAATATATCATAAAGTAGGGAAGAGGTAGATAACAAATTATATCATAGGAAGATAACAAATTATATTAGAGGCATATTATGAACCATATCGAAGTCGGATTATGAAGCATATCAAAGGAAGATTATGTATATGATTTGAGGTTGATTGTGTAATAGATTGAAGTTGATTATGAAGTTATATTTGAGGCAATTATGTCAGTAGTCATGTAAATGATTCTAATGTAGGTTGGTGCCTACAAGAATTTATGAATATAAGATTTTCTTCTTTTCTTGTGAAAGGGTTTCCACATTAAATTATGTGTATTGTGATTTAATTTTATGTGTATTTAATATTTTGAAGTTAATGAATAAGTGATGAATTATTAAAGTGAAAAACTATCTTATATTGGTTCACCCCTATCGCCTCTCTCAGTATAACCATAAGTACAACAATTGGTATTAGTTCCTTCAAAATTAGTTTAACCACTTGATCACATATCACTACACAAACATAGATAGACATGAATGTCTCTCAACAAATAGGGAACCATGATTTTATAGATCAAATTATTCTTTCTAGAGAATATAAAACGGATGTGTTTTTGCAATCACTTGTAATTGACATTTGGTAGGAAGTTGACAATGGATGTAAATATCCAAAGACTCTACTGATAGATGCATTGGAGAAAAAAAATATGATTGTAATGGAAAAGATAAAACGGAAATAATGTGTGGTCTAGTCGATTCAAAGTACAAAATTCATGCAGTGTAAATCAACAAAAGAGATATGGGACAAAATCCAAAATATTTATGAAGGAGATGGCATAGTAAAGAAGGAAAAACAACAAACTCATAAAGGACACTTTGCAATCCTCAAGATGATGGAAGATGATAATAATGTAGTTTAATTTATTCATGTAGATGAAGTAGTCAACACCATTGAAGGTATTGGAGAAGAAGTTTTAGACATGTAATGTACCCCTCATACCCCAAAGGGGTTATGTGTGAAAAGTGTAAGACTTATACTTCGTTGTTGCTACAAAATGAGTCTGTCCCGTTAGTGGCAGATTTTAAAAGTCGTTTCAATGAAGCATGTTCAGTCAAAATGTCAAACTACACGTATTGTAAAAACAATCCTTTGACAAATTCAAAATATCCATTCTCCTCTATAAAAAAACCAAACATGCAAATTGAAATCCACTTGTCGAGATCGATGTTTATAACATAAACCGAGCAAGCTTATTATGCCTTCGAATATACATATGATCAAGTAATCCTCTCGTGACTTAAGACACACATATACATAAGTCCTAATGCTATGGAAGAGTTTTCATGCACTATCATCTTTCTTTAGATTAGTGGTTTTCCAAGGAAGGCCTTACCTTGAAGTTATGATATAATACATCTTTATTTATGGTGCAAATACTAATCTTAATGACAACATAAGATTTGTGGTTGAAAGGTTTGATTTCAGTAGAGAATTACTCATATGCATCTTAATACCTACTTCAGTTGTTTTAACCGTATTACAGCATAATTGATTTGCAATTTAAAAAATGGGACTCTTAAGTAAATACCCTTAAGGTATATACTATCATCACCTTAAGCAGAGGATGGCTTGTCTAAACTTTAAAGAGCTAACCATTTTTTAATAGTCATCATTCCCGTAATTCTTCAAACACATGTAAAGCGAACATTGTGCATGGGGTAATAACTTTCCTTTGATTTATATGTTTGTATGATTGTAACATACTTTTAATTCTTACATGGCATTACATATCCAATTCAGTTCCTGTATAAGATGTATACTTATTGTGGAAGACAAAAGGACGTATACTTATTGGAGAAAACACTGCCATTTTCGCCTAACAATATCGAACATATTACTCACTGCTTATTTTTCTAAGTAAAGAACCATATTGAGAAAACACTTCCAATCACACCAAAGTCATGTAAAACATTCCTCCATTCATCTATCATAGATACACAAAACAAACATGGGAAAAGTAAAGACATGTAGACACATAAAGAGAAGGCAGACAAAGATGTACGTGGTTCACCCCAACCTTGGGGTTACGTCCACCAAAACTGTCACATCCGGTGACATTTATGTTCATTAAAAGGTTACAATTCGTAGCAACAATGCTGCCATATTTTTACATCATTCTCATAGATTCTCTCCAAGAGTTTCTAACTATTTCCCAAATGTGTCCTTGGCATGGGATCTAAAAAAATCAGATTTGACTATTGCAAATACAAAACCTTAAAACATATTTTAGAATGATATTTTGAAAAATTCATGTGTATGGACCACGTAAGCGTAAGACAGTGGGTCCATGGACTCAGACTCTTTTATCCCTAGCTATTCACAATATACAACTTGGATCTATAATGCAATACGTATAGGTGTGAAAGTAATTCAAGGATCTATGGAGTTAGACCCTACGAATTCCATACTATATATATGATTTCCATAGCTACATTATATATCTACATATTTTGAACATTCAGGCTCTTTTACATGGTTCCAGTTATTATAGATTCCCTTTTATTCTTCTCATACTATCCCACTGTATACATTTTGGTGCTTGGAGCCCAATATAACCCAAGTAAAAAGAGCCAAATTAAAACTCACACAAATGTACACAAACAAATTCGGGGGTTGGACATGATGGACTATGGAGTCATCAATGTATCCCAAAGGGGGATAACATATAACTGTTTGCACAGGTCATACTACTACAAGGAATATGAAGAAAACAAACTCAAGTATTAAGCATGCATCCCAAGGGGAAAACCCTCGTTCAAAGGTAGCACTACCGAATCAGATATGCCCTCTCGAGTTTGCGTATCCTTTAAATGTCAATGTTCTTTTTAATATAGTCGAGCTGAGCTAGATTTATGCTCACACCCATATTGATATATCCTCATGCCCCATCATAACAGAGTAGACACACAAGTAATTAAATGATCTCCTATATAATCATTAATGGCACAAGATTCAATTATGGATTTCCAACAAAAAAATTGAAAAGGGTCTTCTGAAATGCAAGCAAGGTTCAAGGACATGACTTGTTATCCCCACGATACAGATTCCCACAGTACAACTCAATTCACCTAGGAAATGGTTTACTTGGTCACGCGGATTCTGAGTTGAAAACAAACTAAACCCAACATTTTTAAATATGAGAGTGGATACAAGTCCCTCCAAGACTTCTCCTAAAGCAAAATCTGTTTGGATTTTTGGTTGGTAGGTATTCCCTTGGAAAACATATACATGGAATTAAGAATTAAACATCATAGAGCTAAAACTCTAGCTGGAAAGCATTCAGACCCTAGTGGATCCACATCACACAGAGGTCCACATCACATGCAGGCTTGGCAAATACATACATAATAAAATCAAGAATTAACGGCATGGGGTCAAAACTACGGCTGGAAAACATTCAGTCGCTATTGGGTCCATATCACACGCAAGCCTGGCACTAAGGTGGTCTTGGGATCCATTTTAGATCTACAGCTAGACACAAACAATCTCACAGGAAATAAATGAGAACTGTTTACATCAAATGAACTTGTCGACTGAAACGTCATCGCATACTCTAGAGCAGAGACGTTATATAAAAAAAATGCATACCTTAGAACCACTGCCATGGTTCAAAACAGCCCCAAAGAGATCCATCCTGGAAACAGATCCCCCAACTTACAACTTACATAATTGAGGGATAATGCGGCCTGAGATTTCATTTCATACGATTATTGGGATCCATAGGTGAGTTCCATAACGCCGTAGTGGATGCAGGTAAAAGAATATGTCCATTCGAACCATGGATATGCAGATCGACGCCTTAGCGGGAACAATACATTTCCTACCCACTCAGACGTGAGGTGCCAGAACTACTTCCAGGAGAAACCCTGGAGTACTTGCACAAAAGTTTCCCAATCGACCCTTTCCCAAGAAAACAAGAGGGTGCCCTTCCTATCGAAATCCTTTGTTTTTAACACTGCAGGCCAAGATTCCCCCTCCGCCCCTCCCCCCCCTCTTTTCCTCCTTAATCCATGATATAAGACAGAGCACATGCCATTATTGCATCCACGTGGAAACTATGCCTGAGACCACTCCTCGTTGAGGATCTTCCTACTGTGGAAAGGGGTCATGTTTTTTTTTTTCTTTTTCTTTTTTTTTTAATTCCTTTCTTCTAGGGATACTAGTTTCCATAAATTTATTGATGTTTCCTAAACCCCAATTTCTTTGCTAGTTTAGGTATAACCCTCCTTGGCTTCTTATGATATTTCTAATACCCAATTAAGGGTGTGTGTTTTAATATAAATAATGTATATACTATCACCCTTTTTTAATATATGGGTAAATATATATTTATATGAATAGTCCCACATAATAGGCACGACATATTATATGTCAACAATAATAAATCAATATGTATGGATAGGTACATGGTGACATCTCCTTCTTTCTATTTTATCTGATTTTCAATCTATAAGGTGACTATAACATATAGTCCCTTAATGATTTTTTCTTTAGGCTATTTTCTTTTCGGTTTTCTTTTAGTTTCTAGATATTGCCTTGACCTTTTTGTGTCAAAGTCGATGAGAGGGTAATTCTCCTCTGTCATAGCTTAATTATACTTATAGCTAATGGTTAGGCTAGGGTAGTTATTTGGGGCTAATTCTGGCATTAATTTAGGAATCCCTAACCATATTCTTTTTCCCTTATACGTTCAATTTTCCCATCGTTAAGATGTGTCTACAACCTAAACCAACGACTTGGAACTTAGGCTGTATTAATTTCAAGGTCTTACTGGTGGGGCCTTGGCCTTGGGCTCCTCACCAGAAGACAGATACAATACTATTCAAAATTTTTACAAAGCACTTAGGGGTTTACAAGAGGGACATTACAAGACACAACAATTGTACAAAAGGTTTTTAGAACTCTTACTATTAGGTTTGATTCCAATTTTTTAATCCTAGAAGATAGAAAGGATGTTGTCAAATTTAAAATGTATGAACTACATGGAATTCTCATTGCTTATGAGATGGGAATTGATAAAGAGAACCCATCAAAAAGGGAAGCAAGCTTCAAGGCTTCAAAGAAGACAAAATGAAACAAGAAAGAGGCAATTAACATTTTATATAAAGAATTTTATGGCTAAGAAGAAAACTTTGTGAAGAAACTCAAGAGAGGTCGTGGAAGGTACAAAGGTACACTACCTTTTAAATGCTTAAAATGTGGTAAAATAGGTCACTTTGCTTCTCGATTCCATTACAACAAAATCAAAGATAATGATGATGAGGAATATTATCATAATAACAAGGAAAGAAAGAAGATTCACAAAGGTGGAAAATATGAAAATGGGAAGAGGTTCAATAAGAATAACAAGTATTTATTCGAAGGAGGATAGCATCTCATCATATGAAGATGGTAGTGACGATGATACAAAAGAACTATTCTTCATGGAAATAGAAGAAAAACATGAGAATGAAAATCCTAAAAATTAAATGAATGCTAAAGTAGACCTTGAAGGAGAGAATATTAGTGCTTTAGGTGTTTTGAGGAAATTAAGAAAGAATAATAAAAACATAAAGAAGAAACTGCTGAAGTATGAAGATGAAGTTAGTAAAGACTGAAAAATTCATCTAGAAAATAAAGGAAAATAGAAGAATATCTAACATGACAACATAAAGAAAAGGAGAAAATGTGTGAGGAATTGGAACTTAAAATTATCTCCTTGAGAAAGGATCTACAAAGAATGAGCATCCAATTAAAATCCTAGCAGAAATATGGTAGTAGAATTAAAGTACTAAATGAAATCACCAACAACCAAATACCATCTTCCAATAGGTCTAGAATGGGATATGACCAAGAAAATGTTAATGAAGTCTCAACCTCAATTGCGCCTAACTATGAAACATGAACATGAAGTTATGTAGATGTGCTTAAGAATTATATCAAAAGGGAAGAAAATAATCTCAGAAGGAAGGACAACCAACAATCCTCTCTAATGAATAAAGGAGTTGTTCCACCCAAAATACCTCTTATTACCAGGTATTAGACTTTCTTTTTGGGTCATTGTTATTTCTACAACAATTTTGTCATAAAGCTGTGAATTACAGAGCATATGCAAAAGATGATTTTGAGAGAAATATAAATTCCTATAAACTTTTAAAGTTTAGTTATGTGAACAATGAAATCATAATCGTAATAGAGATATGGATGGAATCATTAATCCCTCTACTCTCTTGGAGTTGGATATTGAATGCTATCAATGTAACAATTATATACATAAAGCTTGATACATTAAAATGCAGTTGATTAATTCTCATCAAAATGAAATATGGGATTCTTCCTATAAACATGGGAAAGATCATACAAAATTTTGGTAAAGAAAGACAGGAAAACCAATCCAAGAAGAATGTGATCTCGACTTACATGCCCCAATAAACCGGGGTCACATTTATGGCTACTCCAAACATATGATATGAGATAATGACATATTTCTAGATAATTAAAAGGGAAAAGAGAGGCAATGCGTACTTTAGAGATGATGGCTCTAC